>CAUYLG010005327.1:0-22297 GCA_963573385.1 Cacajao melanocephalus | reverse complement strand
TCTGTATTTCCTGGACTTGAATATTGGCCTGCCTTGCTAGGTTGGGGAAGTTTTCCTGGATAATATCCTGAAGAGTATTTTCCAGCTTGGATTCATTCTCTTCATCACATTCAGGTACACCTATCAAATGTAGATTAGGTCTTTTCACACAGTCCCATATTTCTTGAAGACTTTGTTCATTCCTTTTTAGCCTTTTTTCTCTAATCTTGCCTTCTCGTTTTATTTCATTGAGTTGATCTTCGACCTCTGATATCCTTTCTTTTGCTTGGTCAATTCGGCTGTTGAAACTTGTGCATGCTTCGCAAAGTTCTCGTGCTGAGTTTTTCAGCTCCATCAATTCATTTATATTCCTCTCTAAGTTATCCATTCTCGTTAGCATTTCGTTAAATCTTCTTTCAAGGTTCTTAGTTTCTTTGCATTGGGTTAATACATGCTCTTTTAGCTCACAGAAGTTTCTTATTATCCACCTTCTGAAGCCTGATTCTGTCAGTTCGTTGCACTCATTCTCCGTCAGGCCCTGTTCTCTTGCTGATGAGGAGCTGAGATACCCTGTAGGAGGAGAGGCATTCTGATTTCGGGTGTTCTCAGCCTTTTTGCACTGGTTTCTTCCCATTTTTGTGGATTTATCCATCTGTCGTCTTTGTAATTGCCAACTTTCAGATTGGGTCTGAGTGGACGTCCGGCTTGTTGGTGATGAAGTTTTTTCTGTTTCTTAGTCTTCCTTCAACAGACGGCCTTTCCCCACAGAGCTAGGCCTTCCTGGGTTCAGCTGTGCTTACTGTGAAACTCTTAGTCCTCAGCGTTTCCAATTGCTGTTTTCCTTGTGGGGATGGGACCAGCCAAGCCCAACTCAAAGGGCACCCAGTACTGTATACTCCGCACTGAGAAGCGCCGCGCTGGCCAAAAGAGTCGCGCTGGCAACCCATGTGGCTCCTCCACTGGGTAGCTCCCAGTTTGTGGGCAACAGAAATTCGTCTGAAATTGTGGCGTCCACTCGCTCTCTGCGCTTTCACTGGGAGCTACAATCCTGAGCTGCTGCTAAACAGCCATCTTGGATCTCTCTCTGCATGGTGATGAAGTTTTTTCTGTTTCTTAGTTTTCCTTTGGCAGGCACCCCTTCCTCACAGAGCCGGACCTTCCCGGTTTGGCTGTGCTCACTGTGAAACTTTCAGTCCTCTGCATTTCCAATTGCTGTTCTTGTGGGGATGGGACCAGCTGAGCCCGACTCAAATGGCACCCCGTCCCGTATACTCCGCACTGAGAAGCACCATGCCAGGGCGCCGGCAAACAGCCGCGCCGGACAAAAAGTCACGCTGGCGACCCCTGTGGCTCCTCCGCTGGGAATCTCCAGGTCTGTGGGCAACAAAAATTCGTCTGAAAGTGCAGCGTCCACTCGCTCTCTGCGCTTTCACTGGGAGTTACAATCCTGAGCTGCTGTTAATCGGCCATCTTGTATCTCTCTCCAGTTTTCTCACTGTTAGTTCACCTATTGAATTAATTGTTTGTTTGTTTTCTTTTAGAGATGGGGTTTCACCATGTTGGCCAGGCTGGTTGCGAACTCCTGACCTCAGGTGATCCGCCCACCTCAGCCTCCCAAAGTGCTGGGATTACAGGTGTGAGCCACTTAATTGTGTTCATTGTTTCAGGAGGAGATATAATAATGGTAAAATAAAAGGGTTGTTCTTGAGCTCTGAGTTTGAAATCGGTATTTTCTAGTTCATAGCTGAGGTCAGAATGTAAACCTTCCACATATCATTTATCATCTCACTCCATCAAAACTCAGGGTTAATACAAACAGAGTCATATGGATTAGGGGAAATTTCAGAACAAGAAACTTGGCCCCTTAACCCTAAGTGCAGACGAGAAGTACTCAATTGTCTCTAGAAATTTGTTGGGAAGGGCACATGAGGTTCAACCTGGGGTTACAGCTGAATAGTCAAGCCACATCATCAGAGCATAAGACATGAGAATCCTGGCTGCTCTAGATTAATTGCTTTATCTCCTGAAGCATGTAAAACTCTGTCTTCTGTGGCATTTAAGCTGTTTGTGAGCATTGTTGGGTATGGTAGCATGTATTACTGTACAACAAATATTCCCTCCCCATTACCCTCAGCCATGAGAAGCATGGATTTCCTGCCTCATCTATTGTGGGTTTTGCCATTAAAAGTAATGGCAAAATTATTTTAACTGCCATTACTTTCAATGGTAAAAACCATGATTATTTTTGCTCCAACCTAATACACTCGGCTTGGTCATGTGACTGGCCACAGTCAATGAAGGACACTGAGACATAATGCACATTTGAGCAAAAACTTTAATGGTATGTGAGCTCTTGTTCTTCTTCCCTCTGCTATGAGAAGAATATATCCCAAGTAAACATTCCTCTTTCAGCTTGGGTCCTGATAGGAGAGATGTATGAGAAAAACACCTAAATCCACCTTTTAACCTGGAGCAAACCCACCACAGCCTCAGACATGTAACAATTATGGTTTTCACTCTCTTGCACAATTTTATTTTACTGATTTGGAAACCTCAGCAAATGAAAATCTTTTGGGAAAACTTCTCTTGACAATTGTGTGAAGTTTTTCAGTACTTTTTTTTCCATGCACATGATGACCCTCTGATCATCCTGTGTTTCAATGATAATATTTTGGTTTCACTATGCAAGCCACAGTTTTTCTGCCTATAAGGAATTTAGCAAACTACTGTCATAAATCCAGGGGCCCATTTTTGCCTGGTATCAATTGCAGCAGCTATAACAATGATGTTCACACTTATTTCTTCATTGGGGGCAGAAGATTTCCTTCTATTTATTTTGAGATGCCCTATGTATTTTTTTAAAATGATAGTATTTTATGCAGTGTTTCCTCTCTGTGGTAGTTCATATCTACTTGGTCAGCTATTTTATCTTTTGACACCTCATAATAAAAATTTTTAAATTACCTATTTATTTGTTTTCAATTGGAGTTTCTCAGCCACAGCTGCTACTCAGCGTCCCCTCCAAAAGCATTTAGAAAATGGAGGGGGCATTTTACATTTTGCAGTGACTGGTGAGTGCTATTGACATGTAATACTCAAAGTCCTGTGAGGCTAACTGTCCTGTGTGTACAGTAAAGTCCCATACAACCCTAATTTTTCTAACTTAATTCTCACAGTGTCTCTTGAGAAATTTTTCTTTAACATAGAATCAACTATTGGCTTGTGAAATAGGTGACTGTATTAGTTTGTTCTCACGATGCTAATAAAGACATAGGCAAGACTGGGTAATTTACAAAGGAAAGAGGTTCAATTTACTCATGGTTCAGCATGGCTGTGGAGGTTTCAGGAAACTTACAGTCATGGTAGAAGGGGAAGAAAACCCATCCATCTTCACATGACAGCAGGAGAGAGAAGAATGAGTGCCCCGTGAAGGAGGAAGCCTCTTATAAAACCATCAGATCTCATGAAAACTAACTCACTATCATGAGAAAAGGATGGGGGAAGTGCTCCCATGATTCAATTATCTCCACCTGGTCCCTCCCACAACATGTGGGGATTTGGGGAACTGCAATTCAAGATGAGATTTGTTGGCATAAAAGAGGTTTTTAATACCCATTTTTAGACTGCATTCTAGCCTGGGCAATAGAACAAGAATCCCGATCTCTCTCCCTCTTTCTCTTCCTCTTTCTTTCTCTCTTTCATTCTTTTTTTTTTTCTTTCACTCTTTCTTTCTTTCTTCTTTTCTCTCTTTAAAAAAAAATGAATAAAATAAAATAAAACGATGAGATTTGGGTGAGGACACAGCCAAATCATAGAAGTTGCGATATCCATGGAAGTCCCCTATAATGATCCACTGGGGTGCTTCTTCTCTTATGATAGGCAAAAAGAAAAAAACAAAAAAACAAACAAAAAAAAAAAAACGAGAAATCTAGGAAAAAATAATCAAGTTAGAAATCTTGAGAAAAATATTGTCATAGACATCAGCAGATAACCAGTGAGAAAGATAACTTTGATCCTACTTAGGGTAACTTTACAAGGTTCTTCCTGACCTTCAAGACTCATGTTACATGGATGAGACAAGTCTTCTCTATGCAAAGGCTCAGAAAGAGTGGGAAATTGGGAGCCTCCTTCTTGGGAGCCTTCTTCTATGTAACTCAAAAAGGGAGTTTTAACAGTCTATTCCCATACCAGCTATCCAATCACTGGGAAACCACTACCTCATAAGATATGACAATAACCAGACCTACTACTGATGAGCCATGATAATGTTTCTGCCAAAGCATATGAGTTAAATAAATAGAAAGTTAAATAGAACTCCTGAATAAGAAAGAGAGATAAGCTAATTAACAAAAGGTATAGCAATGTTTATAGGCTGTGCAAAAGCCATGATTTCTAATTATACATTCATGGCCTAGAAGATGAAACAGAAGAAATATCTTCACATAGAAGGCAAAATTATTGCATAAAGACATATAAATAATGAATGAAAATGTAAGAGGCTGGCAGGAGAGCTCTAGGAGACCCAGCAGACCAAGTTGCAAATTCAGGGACGCCCAAAAGGGAGATTAAAAGAGGAAGTTTCAAAATACATAAAAATTACTCTAAGCTTGAATTATTATCAGATTGTTAAAACTACCCTAAGTTAAAAGAAAATTAAATCTGATTCATTAGGATAAAAGAGTTTACATTGCAAGTTGAGTTGGTGATAAGAAAAAAAAAAGACACACCTAATCAGAGCTTCATACATTTCTGAACTATAGCAATAAAGAGAAACTCTTGCAAGCTTTTAGGAACAAAGAATAACTTATCCCTACAGGTGGTAGCAATCAAGTAAATGTCATTCTTATCTGGAAGCTCAAAGCTGTAACATAATACCTATGTCATTTTGAAAGAAAAGGGACATCTACTCAATAATACTTTGTTCTGCTGATGAATAATTAAGCTGTCAAGAAGAAGAAATAAAAAAAAAACATATTATGGTTGCACAAAACTCCCTAGTTATCATCAGTGTTCACTGTGTGGTGGGAATATCGAGAAATAACTCTGAAGTGTTCATGTCCATACGTTGTAGTTATCCATCAGTTTGTGAACATTATTTCTGTTTGGAAAATGTTATTTGATTTATCAGGTTCTTTTGCAGCCCAGGCAAAGCAAATAAACTATGTTTCAACAACCATGTGTTCCTGAGCTCTTGGATTCTGTAGAGAATGATGTGTAAAAAGGAGGTGTTGCATGGAGTTCACATGACAGGGAAGATGAAGAGGTGGCCAGTTTTCAGATGTGGTTGTGACAGGTACCTGATCTGTGGTTCCTGTGTTTCACTACGGCAACATGAGAAGCTTTTCTGGAGCAGTCTCATGGGTTCATGTGGGCATCATATCTGGTATACGTCCTTCATATCTGATTTTCTGGAAATTTTTGAGATTTGGAAGCTACTGAATTATGCCTAGTGTTCCATTATTGGAACGCTAAGCATGTGGGAGTTATTTATACCCTACTGCTCAAGGTCATCACCAAGTTGTGATTGCAAAAATTTAAAAAAAATTGCAACCTCAGGCATAAATGGGTTAATACCCTTATTTTTCATGTGTTTAGATTAAGAATGTGTTTTAGTATTTACATTCAAGGATCCTGACTTATAGAAACTTTTACCAAGCCTGAAACAAATCAGAACAGAGACTTTAAGATAGGTGAGGGAAGATAAAAATGAGAGGTTCACAGTTAATAGTTAAATGTAAAGAGATACTTATACATTGGGAATGTATAATATGAATCCATATCAGAACTCATGACTATCTAGCAATGGAGAATCTATAACAGTTTGCTACTACAAGGATTAGACTTTCTCAATAAAACTCAGGGACAACTGGGGAGAGTTGAAATAATTTAAAGATTTTCAGGTTATTGTGCTGTTGTGGTATGTTAGTGATGGTCCTCCAAAAAAGAGATGCCAAGATAAGATTGAACATGCAAAGATTTTATTAAAGAAAACTCTTGTGAAGGAAAATGAAGAGAAATCAGGGAAGATGGGGAAAGGTATCAGACTTTCATGTACTTGTGATTCCTAAGTTAGGGAGAAAGGGAAGGGAGCTGGGGTGCGGGCAATCTAACCTGCCATACAATCCAAGGAAGTTGTGGCAAGTCCTCTGAGGTGTCTTTGAGCTGAAGTCAGACATCAGAGGAGTCTCTTGTTTTCAGAAACAAACTCCCATGCCTCTGTTAAGCTCAGCCATTGACTGGGAGCAATCTGCAATGAGCATTGTCTCAGCAAAACACATTGATAGATTTCAGAACACAAGTAGAGCCTTACAGCAATTCTATTGCCTGTAGCTAGACATCTGCAAGGTGCGTTCTCATGGCCAACATGTGTGCATATGTGAGAGGATGGAAAAAATATTTCTTCATGGAAGAAGTTCTTGGTATCTTATTTAAAAAAAAGCAATAGAGAAATGTAAGTTGGAAAAGGGAAGGTAACAATTAACAAATTGAAAAATAAAATAGAACATCTGTTCTTTAAAAACATGGGCAATATGAAATGAATAGAAACTTAATTAAACTAAGAAATCTAAAAAATAGTGAACAAGGTAAAAAAATGTATGGAAATTAGGAAAATAAATGTATATTTCATTAATAACATTGCATGTGAAGAGATTGAGTTCTTCTTTGAAAAAGGCAAACACCATCAGATTTTTAAGGTTATATTATATTTAGGGTAAACCAAATTTCAAAGTAAATGTGACGGAAAATTTAAAAAAAATTAGCAAACAAATAGCAGTCAAATAAAAATTAAAAGATATTGGGATTGGTAACATTCAGGAAAAGAAGTATTTTTTTATTTTAAAACCCTGTAGTAGATGGTGTTGTGTCCCTTAAAAAGATGTATTTAAGTCCTAATCTCAGTATCTATGAAAGTGGCATTATTTGGAAATAGGGTTTTTGCAAATGTAATCAAATTAAAGTGGGGTCATACTGGATTAAGGTAGACTGTAAATCTAAGGATTGGTGTTCTTAGAAGAGGAGATTTGGGCACAGAGACACAGGGAAGAGGACCATGTGAAGACAGAGGCAGAAACTGGACCATGTGAAGACAGCGGCAGCTACAATCCTAAGAATGCAAGGATGGTGGGCAACCACCAGAAGCTGGAGGACATGGGGAAACATTCTTCCCTACAGCCTTCAGGGGAAGCATGGTCCTGCCAATGCCTTGATTTTTAGACTTCTAGCCTCCAGAAGAGTGAGAAAGAAACCTTTGTTGTTTTTAGCCACCCATTTCGTGGTAATGTGCCATAGCAGTGAAAGGAAACTAATACAAACCTTGAACAAGAAAAACAGAAATAATAAAAATTTAAACAGAAGATATTACAACTATGCTGTCCTATAAGGTATTCACTAGTCATCTACATGGCTATATAAATTTAAATTAAAATAAATTAAAATAAAATTTATTTGTATCCACCACTTTTCAAGTATTCAGTAGCCACATGTGATTGTGGTAACCATATGGGACAGTGCAGATGCAGAATATTTCCATCACAGGAAGTCTTACCAGAAAGCTCTGCATTACAGTTATAGATAAGTCGTGGTATCAAATTATAGCTAAATATATGAGGCAAAATCTATTACAATGCAAGAAGAACTTGACAGAGAAAAGGGAGCTTTTAATATATTCCATTAAGAATTATGAAGATGCATACGGAAAAAAATCACGTCAGATAATTGAGTAACTCAATCAGTATACCTAAATATGCATCCCTTGGATATGTAAAATTTTTTCTCTTATGTCCACAAAACATATATACATTATAGGCCAGAGGGTAAAGCTTAAAACATTAAAGCAATTAGAGTCCTCATAGGCCCGTTCTCTAATTGTGATCCAACAGAAATGAAAATAGCTGGGCATGGTGGCTCACATCTGGAATCTCAGCACTTTGGGAAGCTGAGGCTGGTGGATCACCTGAGGTCAAGAGTTCGAGACCAGCCTGATCAACATGCAGAAACCTTGTCTCTACTAAAATTAGAAAATTAGCTGGGTGTGGTGGCACATAACTATAATCCCAGGTACTTGGGAGGCTGAGGCAGGAGAATCCCTTAGACCTGGGAAGTGGAGGTTGCAGTGAGCTGAGATTGTGCTATTGCACTCCAGCTTAGACAACAAGAGGGAAACTCCCCTTAAAAAAAAAAAAAAAAGAAAAAGAAAAGAAAGTAATGAAAATAATTAGTGTAGAGTTTTTAAAAAATTCACTGAACTGTTTGTAATTGAAGATTATGTCCCTAGAAATTCCTTGAATTAAAGAATATTTACAAAGAGAAATTTCAAAATATTTTGATAGAAGGGAAGTAGAACATAAATACTATACAGCAAAACTTATAGATCTCAGCAAAAACACTGTACTGACTGGAAAGTATATAAGCCAACTGATGATGGAAGATTTTTTAGAAATGGAAAAGAAACTTACTACCAATCTTGATAAGTAATAAAGATCAACACTATGAACCAACAGATATGAAAAGTAGGAATTATATCGCTACAATTAAAATATACATGTATATTTTTGTAGAAACTGATTTTTACCCCCAAAGGCCAATACAAGGCATTATTGAGAGCAAAATTATGTAATGTTAGGAATGATAAAGAAAATGAATCTCTCTCTCTCTCTGTCTCTCTCTCTCTCTCACACACAAACACACACACACACACAGAGGGACACAAACAAAGGAGATAGTAAGAGGACTATAAGATAATACTATATGAAGCTTTATGGCAATATTCTTGAAAACCATCTACAGAAATTTGTGGGTTTTTTTGTTTTTTAAAAAATGCAAATTACCAAAATTTACCTTTAAAAGATTCTACTATTAAAAAGTCACTGGAAACATATGGGGTCAGCTAAATTCTATATAATTTTAAAAGAAAGATGACTTTAAGATAGCTCTTCTAGAAAATAGAAAAATAAATAATGCCTTATAAATTCAATAAGAATAAAGATTAATTTAAAAAATTTAATATAAAATTAATGTCAAAACTGATAAGATTAAAGAAACAGAAAGAAATAATAGATATTTCTACCTTGTGAATTCAAATGCCAAAATTATTGTTTAAAATTTAGCAAATGGAATCAACAAAATAATTATATATGCTATGACAGAGCTGGATTTACCCCAGGAATTCAACAGCAGTTTAATATTTAGATCTATTAACTCATTATATCAACAGTTAAAGGTTTTCCTCTAATCTCATTACCTTTCCATCTCAGTTTGCTTTATTGGCTGTTTCTCTTCCGCCCTACCTATGAGTATTTGAATGCCAAAAATCATTGAATTGAAAGTGTGGTTTGTGGACCAGTATCACCAGGAAACCTGATAGAAATGCCAGAATCTCAGCCTTACCACCAGACCTATAGAATCAGACTCTCCATTTTAACAAGCTCTCCAAATAATTGGAATACACATCAACAGCTGAAAAGCACTGACCTAAGGGTAAGTAGCAGACCTTGTCTGTAGCTATATTCCCTGCCTAACCGATATGAACCCATTCATTTACATGTCTTAACCTGTAACAATAATCTCACTGAAATGCTAATGACTAATAGACTTACATCATCAGTGTCAATTCACTTTGAGGTTCCTACTTACTATTTAAATTTAATATATCTAAAATTGAGCTCTCCATTTTCCCCAGTCTGATCAAACCTGATCTTCACTCATCTCAGTAAGCAGCATTCACCTAATTGCTCAAGTCCAAAACTTGGAGATATTTTCATAACTCTTCTTATGTCATATCTTATCTTCTATTATCAAACCTTGTTGACTGTGTTCAAATTTTATCTCAAATCCAGAATTTTCACATGATCTTCAGACTTCCACTAAGGTCACCTTAAATCTTTCTAGACAATCCTCCATGGACTTTACTGCATGAAGAGGATTGTATTGTAACTTTTGAGACTGGCAAAGGCAAGCTTTTTATCTGGGGCATGAGAGAGAGGTTTTAAGGATCAAGTTCACTGTGTATTTGAACATTATACATTTAACATTCAGTGGCTTCTTTCAAAAGTAAATACAGTAGTCCTTCCCTTATTCATGGAGGATAAATTCCGAGACGCCCAGTGGATGCCTGAAATGACAGGTAGTACTGAACCCTATGTACACTAGGATTTTTCCTATACTTGCATACCTATGATAAAGTATACCTTATGAATTAGGCATAGTGAGGGATTAATAACAATAACTATGGTAAAATAGAAAATTATAATATGCCAGCATTGCTATCTTGCACTTTGGGGCCGTTATTAAGTAAAGTAAGGGTTACATCAACTCAACTACTGCAATACCATGACAGTCAATCTAATAACCTAGATGGCTGCTAAGTGACTAATGGGCGGATAGCTCAGACAGTGTAAATATGCTGGATAAAAGGGTGATTCACGTCTAAGGTGGGACAGAGTGAGATGGTGTGAGATTTCATCACGCTACTCAGAAGAGTGTCCAATTTAAAACTTATGAATTGTTTATTTCTAGATTTTTTCATTTAATATTTTTGAACTGTGGTTTAACTTAGGTCACTAAAACCTTGAAAAGTGAAACCACAGATATATGGGAGACTACTTTAGCTGTTTCTACAGAGAAAGAAACTTAAACAAAGGAGGCTGGACCTTGTATGAAGTTGCTCAAGCTATGACAAAAGTCATGTTGGTTGTTTCAGAAAAGGAGAGGAGGTGCTTTGGTCTTGCCAGTAATAGGAGGAGATTTAATAAACACAAACCAGCTCTACAGAGTCAGCAAATGAGCAGGACGGAAGGGCCTTTACAGTCACGGCGGCAATAGGAAAGCTAGTATCTTACTAGCTTTAATAGGAAAGCTACTGTATCTTATTAAACAGGCACAGCCTTTTCTGAGCAAGAATTGCTAAGGCATGAATTTATATCGGATTCTGCTCATTTACATACCTTTGGCTCTTCTTAGGGTGTTTGTCAGCCATACGAAGTTCCACAGAAAATTGATTCTTTCAGACATTGTCTAAAATTCTGTTCAAAGTTATTGTTATTTTGAATTGTCACCAGTGCTTTGGAAGTAAACTTTGGAATAATTAACTTTGAATTCATGTGGCTTGCCCACAGGCTCAAGGCATTCAGAAGTTCAACTTGAACATAAATGCTCTGATAATAACTTGCTCAAGGCATTCACAAGTTCAACTTGAACATAAATGCTCTGATAACAACTTTAGAATTCTCACACTTAAATTTAGGTTTCATCCATAGAAGGTAGGTAAATTTTGTTGATAAACAAAGAAAAGATTTGGAGTACTTTTTGAAAATGTTATTAAGATGATGTGGCATTTTTTTCAAGTTGAATCTGAAGAAACAAAAGCTGTAAAATACTGTAAGACTAAAGGCTAAGAAGGTTCCTAAAGTGTCCAATACGTATCACTGTCTCTAGATACTAAATTCACTCACAATGTCAGGCAGACATGATAATGTTTAAAAAAAAGTTTTCACCATTTGTTTTATTATCAGAGCTGGAAAAGCAAAAAAGACTACAAATAAATAAATAAAGACAGGCTGATTAAACTGAAAAGATAATTTTCTTTAGGCTATGGGTGAGAAATTTAGTGGCGAGATTAGACATATATAAAGAGGAGAATTACATCTTAAAATTCTAGATTGACAAATTTAAATGGATAAAGAAGCCTCCAGTTTTAACTTTTTCACAAAGAGATGAGAAAAATGCACTTCTAGATCTTATCTGATAATAGATCTAAAGCAGGTAAAAACAAAATAACACAGAAAAGAAGCAACACTTCGGAGGACTCTGTGATGATTCTCTCAGAGACAGACAAGAGCCAAAAAATTATTGCAAGTTCTCTTTTTAGAGTTGCATTTAGAGATCCTGTAGTAAGGATTACTGGGAAAACACCTCTCATAGATTCGGATAATGATTTGAAAAAAATGATTCAGAAAACTAGGTTATTTTGCATAAAAGATGGCTAAGATGAGAATAAAGTACTCAAATAATGTCTAAGAAACTCAGCTACCATATTTTATTTTTAGGTGAAGATAGTGGAATTGCCTGATTGTGCCCTGAGGAAAGTGCTCCAGAAATTTAAAGAATTGGGATGTTAATGAAAGGCACAGCAAAGATGAGGCATACTTTAGAGAACACAGGAAAGACCATGATAGATTGAGTCCAGGTTTGGGTTAGATATTAGTCAAATAACAGAATGTCTCCGGGCGGAGATTTGTTCATCTCAGGGAATCGAAAGTAGCCAAAATTGAACAATGACTGATTCCGGCAGGTGTAGAATGCGCCTATTTTTTATAATGGAGGAATGTGCTAAAAAACTTCTGGAGGAAGACTTCAGCAAAACAAACATCTGGGCCAGGAAGCAAAGGGAGAGGGAAAGGAAAGCAGGCACTCGATGACAGCAAAACCCCAACTTACCGTGCATGTGGTAGCAAAGAAAAAGAAAAAACTTAGAAGCAAGTTACACTGTGAGGAATTTAATGGAGCTTCCTGTAGGGAGGCAGGGAACACAGAGAATTCAAATATCAGAAGCACATGAGGGACCTCCTGGAGAGAGAACACAGAAGATTCCTCAACCCTACACTCTCCTCAAAGCTTCTACTTTTCCCATCGCTTAGTAGTATTAGTTTCTCTTCACTCTCTTCTAATAGGTGTGTAGTGGTATCTTCCTGAAGTTTTAACTTGTATTTCATTAATGGCTGGTGACATTGAGCTTATTTGATATCCATGTATTATTGTTGGTGAAGTTTCTGTTCTATTCTGTGGCCTGTGTTTTTAATTTTCTCGATATATCTTTAGAAGCAAAGTTTTAAATTTTTATGAAATATATCTTTTTTATTATAGATCACAACCTTGTTGTTATATATAAGAACTCCTCACTTAGCCTAAAATCACAAAGATTTCTTTTATGTTTAAGGGTTTTCTTTTTCTTTTAGGTTTATAGCTTTAGTTTCAGATTATAGATCTATATTATTAGCATGGTTTTAGGTATTATCTTCAGGTTCATGAAATGGGTTGAAATCTCGTTAAGATTTATTTTTGTATGTATGAATGTCCAATTCTTCCAGCACTATTTGTTGAAAAAACTCTCTTTCCACCAATGATTTGCTTTTATAATTTTAAGTCAGTTGACTACATATGTTTGGATCTATTTCTGGACATTTTATTTTGTTCCACTAATCTGTGGTAGTGATCTTTCACCAACACCACACTGTCTTGATTACTGCAGCTTTATAGCAAATTTTGAAATCAGATAATGTTAGTTGTCAAGCTCTGTTTTTGTTTTCAACTTTGTTTGGCTATTTTACTTCCTTTATTTCCATATGAATTTTAGAATCAGTTTGTTGATTTCAATGAAAACATATCTGCTGGTATTTTGTTTGGAATCCCAAAAAGTCTATAGACAGATTAATGGAGAATAGAAATCTATGCTACAGTGAGTCTTCCCGTTAATCTTAATATTGCTTTCAATTTATTTAGGTCTTTGAATTCTTTTTGAGTGTTTTGTGGTATGTATGAGTTCACAATGTCAGCCTGACATTGTGAGTGAACTCCTCATCAGATGCAGTACATATTCTGTTAGATGTATACTTAAGTATTTCGTTTTTGAAGTTACCATACATTATATTGGTGTTAAAGATAGCTACCTTCGACTGGGAGTGGTGGCTTAGGTCTGAAATCCCAGCACTTTGGGAGGCCAAGGAAGTTGAATTACTGAGGTCAGGAGTTGAAGACCAGCCTGACCAACATGGTGAAACCCTGTCTCTACTAAAAATATAAAAATTAGCTGGGCATGGTGGCAGGCTCATGTAATTCCAGCTACTTGGGAGGCTGAGGCAGGAGAATCACTTGTACCCGAGAGGCAGAGGTTGCAGACAGCCGAGATTGCACCATTGTAGTCCAGCCTGGGCAACAAGAGTGAAACTCCATCTCAAAAAATAAAAAAATCTACCTTCAAATAATTTTATACTGCTTCATGTGATATACAAGAACTTTAGAACAATATATTCCCAAGTTCTTCCTTTCATCCAATGTGATACTGTTCTCATGTATATAACTTTGCATAGTCTATAAATTCAAAATACATTGTTAATTTTTTTTTTACCTTAGAAAACTGATTATTTTAGGGCAACTAAAATGAGAACAAAAGATACACATTTATCTAAATTTTTACCATTTCCATAAATAGTTTTTGTGTGTGCATGTATGAGTAGTGTTTCTGTCTGATATCAGATTCAAGAAACTTCTTTTATATTTTTTAATGTTGGTCTGTTGGCAATAAATTATTTTAGAATTTGTTAGTCTGAATAAGTCTCTTCTTTCATTTTACAAGTACATTTTTACTGGGTCTAACATTTGGGTTGACAAATTTTATCTTTCATTACCTTAAAATGCCAATTTTTATCTTCTTTCTTACAAGGTTTCTGGCAAAAAATCTGTTGTAACAGTTATTTTGCTCTCTCCATAGAATGTGTTTTGTTTCTAGCATCTTTCATGATTTTTCTATTTGTCTTTCACTGTACCCAGTTTGACTTGGAAGAATTTAGGACTGTGCATGTGTATGTGAGAGAGAGAGAAAGAGAAAGAGAGAGAGAGAGTGTGTGTGTGTGTGTATGTATGTATGTAATAGTCATATTGTTTTAGGTTCTTTGAGTTTTTCAAATTTTGGATTTAATTTAGTTCATAATTATTAGAAAATTCTTGGCCCTTTTTTTTGCAAATTTTATCTTTTCAATTCTCTGTCTATTCTCCTGTTATTCCAATTTTTTAAAAAAATAACAGCTTGAATCATTCACAGAGGTCTGGCACAGAAAGCCAGCACTCACATTTTGTCTACCCTTTGAGGTACCTGTCTGTCTTTAAAGTTTGAGCTAATTGTGCTGCAACCTCAGCTTATTAATAGGTTGAAGAACAGTAATAATTTTCTAGATTACGTCATTTTTCATGTTATAGTGGTAACAACCCTGTTTCTTTCTGTATACATATTAATCATAAAATGAAAGTGATAACTACAGTATTATACTTTCTTTTTTTTTTTTTCTTTTGAGGCAGAGTTTTGCTCTTGCTGCCCAGGCTGGAGTGCAGCGGTGCAATCTTGGCTCACCGCAACCTTCGCCTCCTGGGTTCAAGCGATTCTCCTTCGTCAGCCTCCCGAATAGCTGAGATTACAGGCATGCGCCACCACACCTGGCTAATTTTCTATTTTTAGTAGAGACAGGGTTTCTCCATGTTTGTCAGGCTGGTCTTAAACTCTCGTCCTCAGGCAATCTGCCTGCCTCAGCCTCCTGACGTGTTGGGATTACAGGCATGAGCCACCCAGCCCAGCCTATACTTTCTTATATAGAGCCTTCAGAAATACATTCACATATATGTCAAGTATTCTGTCTCCATTTTATATAAATCATCATTTTAGTTAAATCAGTGTTTCAGTTTTAACTTTTTATAATCATGCAAATATTATTTATAGCAGGATGAAAATTATTTTAGGAAATATATCTTTCTTATGCAATATTTTGGGTTTTTTAGGAGTTCAGAGCTTTCTTATTTTTACTTTGCTTGCTTCTGTTTATATATAACTAATTCATCTACAAACAGGCAGAGAAGTAAATATAATCACAAAGTAGCGATATGCTTATGATTTGGCTTTTGAGGGCAAGGGGATAGCACTGATTTTAGTGCTTGTTAATTTGGATAGTGTAGGTACTCTTGCTATGGCAAATTTCAAGCTATCAGTATTTTAAAAGGGGATGGCAAAAGTTTTAAATATTTAACCATTGATTCTCTAGAATCAGTATGAATTCACGTCTTATACTGCCCAGGTTTTCATAAGAAAATACCATAGATTGAGTGGCTTAAACAACAGAAATTTATTTCTGACAATTCTGAAGGTTTAAAAAGTCTCAGGTCAGTGTTTGGCAGGGTTTAGTTTCTGGCGAGGGCTCTCTTCTTACCTTTCAGATGGGATGGCTTCTCACTGCATCCTCACATGGCTTTTCCTCTGAATATGGGGAAAGAAAGAGCAATCAGTCTCCTTTCTCCTGTTATAAGGACACTAATCCTATCAGATCAGACCCTACCCTTATGACCTAATCTAATATTAATTGTCTCTATATATGCCCTACATACAAATACAGTCACATTGGGTGTTAGAATTTCAATATGTGAATTTTGTTGGGACAAAAATTCAGTCCATAGCAACTGGCTTCAGCACACCACTCACAGCATAATATAAAAGTTTAACATTTTTCCTTGGAGTCCTATCAGTTTGAATCTTCCACTCTCCTGCTTGAAAGTGGAATAGGTGCTCCCTAGCACTGTTGAACTGTCATCTTGGGACCCATTCCTCATGATCCTGAGATTCACCTGTTATGTTAGATAGCCGCTTCTTGGATCAGTGTCTTCTTTCTTGATTCACTCTCAAAATTCAAGTTGCTTCCTGAGAAAGAAAGCAAGGGAGGCAATTTTTAAAGAACTCATATTTTTATTCTACTTTTATACTTTACTGGGATGTGTTGTTGAGTGGAGTTCTAGGCTGGAAATACTTTTTCTTCAGAATTGCAATCACTCTATTGTTTTATGATTTTCAGTGCTGCTCTCCAAAACTATGGTGTTATTCTGATTTTAATTATTTTGCTTGTCACATTATTTTTTTCCTAGAAGCTTTTAGAATATATTTTTTATCAGCGACATTCTCATTTTTCATGATAATGTACATAACAGGCCTTGTGAAAAAAGCCAGCAAGGATGAAAAAAAATGTCAAAAAAAAAAAGCAACATAATTTCTTTTAATGTGGAAAGTATGACTGTCCTAGAAAACGAGAGACAGCTAAAACCTGCTTTTTCCTTCTGAAAAGTTTCTGAAAAAACTCAAAAGCATATTCAAAGAAATAATGCCTGAGGCCAGGCATCATGGCTCATGCCTGTAATCCCTGCACTTTGGGAGACAGAGATGGGTGGATCACCTGAGGTCATGAGTTTAAGACCAGGCTGGCCAACATCGTGAAACCCTGTCTCTACTAAGAATACAAAAATTAGCTGGGTATAATGGTGGGTGTCTGTAATCCCAGCTACTTGGGAGGTTGAGGTAGGAGAATCCTCTGAGCCCAGGAGGTGGAGTTTGCAGTGAGCTGAGTTCTCACCACTGCAGTCAAGCCTGGGTGATGGAGCAAGACTCTCTCTCAAGAAAAAAAGAAAGAAAGAAAGAAAGAAAACGTGGCTGAAAAATTCTCAAATCTGAGGAAGAAAATGGATGCTCAGATCCAAAAACCCAAAGGACATCAAATAAAATAAATCCAAATAAATCTACACTGGGACACATTATAATCAAAATGTCAAAAGTCAGAGAAAATTTTGAAAGCAGCAAGAAAAAAGTGACTGTTCAGCTATAAGGGACACTTCCCTACTCCCTTCCTCCTGACATAAAACTACCAGCAGATTTTTTCACCAGAAATTTTTATTTCAGGCAAGAATGGTATGAGGTGATATATTTAAAGTGCTGAAAGAAAGAAAAACAAAAAACTGTTAACTAAAATATTGTACCTGGATTTTTTTTTTTAATAAAGGAGGGAGAAAGAAACTTTTTCTCAGGTAAACAAATGCTAAAGGAGTTCATTACCACTAAATCTGCTGTACAAGAAATGCTGAACAGATTAGGTTGAAATGAAAGAATGGTAACCAGCAATTTCACAGCTTAAGAAAGTATAAAACTTATTGGTAACAGAAAATATATAAATAAATACCGAATATTGTATTACTATAACGGTGGTGAATAACTTTCAATTCTAGCTTTAAAAGTAATTATAACTAAAGAATTATTTTAAAAATATGCAATATTAATATATATGTTGTGACATTAACAAAAAATGTGTGTAAGAGGAAAAGTTAAAGTATAAAACATTTTTGCATGTGATGTAACTTGTTGTATGCTTAGAACATACTATTATAAAATATTTTTATGTAAGCCCTAAAAGAAAGATGGAAAGCTAAGGAAGTTAGAGACAAATAAGGTGAAAGAAATTACAAAGAAATTACAAAGAAAAAAATAAGACTAATAGAAAACAACTAATGAATTGTTAATAATAAATCCTTCCCTGTCAATAATTATTTTAAATGTAAACAGATTGAATTTCCCAATCCAATTACATAGAGGGCTTAATGGATTAAAAAACTAAGACCCAATGATATGCTGTCTACAAGAAATTTATTTTAGATTTAAGGATACACATAGACTGAATGTGAAGGGATGGGAAAATACATTCAATGCAAATGATAAGCAAAAGGGACCAGGGATGGTTTTACCTATATTCAATGAAATAGATTTTAAGTCAAAATTTGTCACAGTCGACCAAGAAGAACACTGAATATTGACAAAAGGGTTAATCTATCGGGAAGATATAATAAGTATATGTGCACTCCCTTAGCGAGCTCCTAGACAAAAAGGTAGAAGACACAAATAAATAATATCTAAAATGAAAGAAGAGACATTATGACTGATGTCATAGAAATAAAAATAATTATAAGAGAGTACCATGAACAATTATATGTCAAAAAACTGAATACTTGGAATAAATGTATACATTTCTAGGAAAGTCCAAGCCTAAATCATGCAGAAATAGAATGTGAGCAGACCTATAATTAGTATTGATATAGGAGTTAAGAAGAAATTACTTAGGCAGATAGTGAGGGTATAGAGGTTTCTTAAAAAGTAAAAAATACCACTATTATATAATATAGCAATACAACTACTATTTTATCCAAAATAATTAATATCAAGATCTCAAAGAGATTTTAGCACTTGTATGTTAATTGTAGCACTATTCACAATAGCCAAGATGTAGAAGTAATCTAAATGCCTTTCAAAGATGAATATAGAATATACATACAATAAAATAGTATTTAGCCTTAAAAAAGAAGGAAATTGTGCAAGGCATAACACCACGGATGAAACTTGAGGACATTATGCTTAATGAACCAAACCAGTCACAGAAAGAGTAACACTGCATTATTCCACTTATATGAAATCTCTAAATAGTCAAATTCATAGAATCAAAGAGTGAAATGGTGGTTACCATGGGCTGGGGGGAGCAGGAAATGAGAAGTTACTCATCAGCAGGCATAAAGTTTCAGTGAAATAAGATGTATAAGCTCCAGAGATCTGCAGCACAACATTGCATCTATAGTTAACAATGTGTCATACAATTAAAATGGAAGTAGATCTCATGTTAAGTGTTCTTACCAAACTAAAATAAAATATATAAAATAAATCATATAAAAGGTTGTTAATAACACAGACTGTCAATGGAACTCCAGAGTGTACAATTTTGAGCAAATCATGGAAATGCATTTTTAAGCAACTGCGTAATGATTGTGGGTGGCTCCTGTACCTAACTTTGTGGTTTATTTCTAGAAGGAAGGTGCTTTAGACCTAACATATAAATCTAATGAAGCAGATATCCCTTTTTCTTTCATGATCTTCATATTCATTTGTCATACTCTTCACTTCTCAAATCATTGACAAATTGTTGTTTTATTTTTTAATCTCTTCTGACCCTTTGAAATCTTTGTGTTAAGTGTCTTGCTTCTGGATTTCTTTCACAGTCTTTAAAGCTCATGCATCTACTTTAATAAACTGGTGGCTGATAAGCCTTTCTATATGCCTTTCATCTTCTCTAGGATCCATTAGCATGAAGTACCCTTGCAACCACAGTATCAACTACAAAGTCAGAAAGTAAGCATGTCATCTTCCATTCCGGCCCTCAGCATTTCCCTATAAAACACTTTCTCCTGTTCTCACTATTCTTCTGGGCATTCAATATATATTCATTATGCATTGAATATCTTGAAAATTTTTGACCTATGTCACCATCCTAACAATTACTTTGATCTGTTTTGGGACAATGGAAAAATACTTCAATTTCAGAAAGTATATTTGAACTGTAATACTTACATTGCTCATCAGTGGCCTGCAAACCCCTTGGCAGATCCCCAGCAATTATGTCTATTTCACCAGGTTTAGGTCTTAGTAGCAGAATTCCTAATTAGCTAAATATTAAATTAACTAAATATTTAGCTCACTGCCCCATATAACTGAGAGTGATATTTGTTTACATATAATGTATGAATATTTTTAAACACCAGGCTTTTATTTTTATTTTCTGTAAACATTGTCACGTCACATTCCAAGAAAGTATAGGTCAAAAAAGTTAATGTTTATGCTGATAGAAAAAAAGAAAAAAGAAAAGAGCTAACACTTCCATACATTCAAATGAATTTATCAACCTGCCTTACACCATAAGAGAGGTGATATTAATTTTTTCAAAAATGTTCATGTACTACAGAAAGAATATAAGTGAAATACAGAGGAGACTTTAAGCTTATTTTCAGAGGGAATATGTTATAGTTTGTTTTCCTTTTTAAAAAATCAAGTGTTTTAGCCAGGCACCTTTGGAAGGCTGAGGTGGGTGAATCTCCTGAGCTCAGGAGGCGGAGACCACCCTGGGTAAAATGGTGAAACTGCATCTCTACAAGACATACAAAAATTAGCCAGGCATGTTGGTGTGCACCTTTAGTCTCAGCTACTTAGGGGGCCGAGGCGGGAGGATTGCTTGACCCCAGGATGCAGTGAGCCATAATTGCACCACTGCCCTCCAGTGTAGGCAACAGAGTGAGATCCTGTCTCCAAAAACAAAGCAAAACAGAAAAATACTATTAAAGAAAGTATGCAAGAATCAAGTGTTTCAAAGGGATACTCTATAAGTAGAATAGGACTGGAATTTGATTGGTGTAGGTCATATCCACAGGCTCTTCTGGCCTACATTTCCAATGAATGGAAGGTAGGACATGCATTCCATGGTAGAGTGAATTCTACTGACAGAGAATAACGAAAACTGAAGAGGATTGTTTTTGTCTCCATATGAATGCTTTGAGTCTATCTGGTCACTGCAAAACTTTTGTTTTTATTTTTTAATGAATTATTAGCAAAGTTTGCTCCTGTGAAAAAGAGATGTAGATAGCCAGATGCTTACATACTATAGTTTTAGGAGTATTACTAAAAGAACTATTATAAAATGTTACCTCCTGTAATCCAGATTTAGTCTTCGATCATTTCTTGCCTGGAGAATTTACAACGTTTCTTTTTTTTTTTTTTTTTTTTTTTTTTTTTTTTTTTTTTTTTGAGACAGGGTCTCACTCTGTTGCCCAGGCTGGAGCACAGTGGCACAATCTCAGCTCACTACACCCAGCTAATTTTTGTACTTTTAGTAGAGACAAGGTTTCACCATGTTCGTCAGGCTGGTCTTGAACTCCTTACTTCAGGTGATCCGCCTGCCAGGGCCTCCCAAAGTGCTGAGATTACAAGTGTGAGCCACTGCGCCCGGCTTACAATAATATTTCTAACTGGTTTATGTGAACTGATCTCTCTATTCTACAGTTCTTCCCACAGGCAAGTATAGGTAGATTTCCGAAGCAAAGTTGTAATCAGGTTTAAAGGCTGCAGAGAAACCCCATCGTCTGACTGAGAAAATAAGTCCAAATTCAGTTGTCATTTTTAAAATATGTATCTTTTATTACTCATTAACTTATTCATAAATTTTTACTAATTGATACGTCCTAGACTGTGCATCACCAAAGCTTCTAGCCATAACGAACCACTTCAAATTTAATGCAATATATATTTTGCAATCCTTCTGTCTTTCCTGACAGAGTCTCTCTTTCTGAAAAGTTCTTTTACTTCCATGGTTCATTACTTCCACATTAGACATATATCTTATTTGTAAAGCTCAAAATAATGTAATCTGTGTGTATTTGAATGAATTTCTTTGCTTTACCCAAGAAAAGAATATATTAGTCTTTCTAATTAATTTTGTTTTTAAATTATAAGGTAATATATTTGTTGCAAAAAAAGAGGAGGTAGCATATGAAAGAGTAATAGAATGTCCTTTGCTATTAATTGTCCCACAGTCCTTTTAATATGTATTTCGCTTTTGAATAGCATGCATACATAAAATATATAAATCATGAACCTACATCTTTGTAAAGTTTCATGAATTGATCACACACAGAAATCAGGACCCATATCAAGGAAAAGTCCAGTAGCACCAAACCAACAGCTGCTTATTTCTTCTGATTGTTACTCCTCCCCCAGTGTAACCACTACTCTGATTCTTTTTTTTTTTTTTTTTGAAAGAAAGGAAAAGAGAGGAAAGAAAGTGAGAGTGAAAGAAAGAAAAAAAAAGAATGTACGAGAGAAAGAAAGAGGAAGAAAAAGAGGGAGAGAGAACAGGATTCTTGTTCTACTGCCCAG
>CAUYLG010005326.1:0-97008 GCA_963573385.1 Cacajao melanocephalus | reverse complement strand
GAGTGGACGTCTGGCTTGTTGGTGATGAAGTTTTTTCTGTTTCTTAGTTTTCCTTTGGCAGACGCCCTTTCCCCACAGAGCTAGGCCTTCCCGGGTTCAGCTGTGCTTACTGTGAAACTCTCAGTCCTCAGCGCTTCCAATTACTGTTCTCCTTGTGGGAACGGGACCAGCTGAGCCCGACTCAAGGGGCACCCAGTCGCATATACTCCGCACTGAGAAGCGCTGTGCCACGCCGGGATGCAGGCAAAACAGCTGCGCCGGCCAAGAGTCGCGCTGGCGACCCGTGTGGCTCCTCTGCCGGGAATTTCTCAGTTTGTGTTCCACAGAAATTCGTCTGAAATTGCGGCGTCCACTCGCTCTCTGTGCTTTCACTGGGAGCTAAAATCCTGAGCTGTTGTTAATCCGCCATCTTGGATCTCTCCGCCGAGAACATCATTTTTTAATGATGTAAAGTAGGTTTTTGTTGGATAACTATTAATAAATATGATAGAAAAAGCAGGTTGTGGACAGTTATGGAGAACCTTGAATGCTATCCTAATGCATTTACCCTGTAAAATACGAGAATTTTTAAGTAAAAGCAAGTTTATTAAGAAAGGAAAGGAATAAAAGAATGTCTCCTTCATAGAGCAGAAGCTTGGGTTACTAGACTAAGGATATTTATAGTTATTTTTTGATTATTTGCCAAACAAGGGGTGGGTTATTCATGAGTTTTCCAAGAAAGAGGTGAGGAATTCTCAGAATTAAGGCTTCCTCCCCTTTTTGGACCATATAGGATAACTTCCTAATGTTGCCATAACTTTCGGAAATTGTCATAGCACTGATGGGAGTGTCTTTTAGCATGTCAATGCATTATAATAAGTGTATAATGAGCAGTGAGGATGACCAGAGGTCACTCTCATTGCCATCTAGGTTTTGGTGGGTTTTGGCTGGCTTCTTTATTGCAAACTGCTTTATCAGCAAGGTCTTTATTACCTGTATTTGGGATGACCTCCTATCTCATTCTGTGACTTAGAATGTCTTAATGTCCTGGGAATGCAGCCCAGTAGGTCTCTCAGCCTTATTTTATACGGCCCCTAGTCAAGATGAAGTTGCTCTGGTTCAAATGTCTGATATATTTCCCCTTTCTCTTTTACAAGATAATCTTTAACAGTAAGAGTTGCAGAAGGATGAAGATCCATCTTTTGTAACTTCTTTATGGTGAACAGGGGCAATGACATTCCTACCTAACTATTACGGCCTCTTGTATTCAGGGTAGAGAGTAGTTCAGTTATAAAACATTGGTATGTTGAGGGCCACTCATAACTCTTGAGTTCCAACAAAAAGTGATATCTGGAAGATTAATAAGTGTTCAATTTAAGAAAACATTTGATAAGCTTATCCTGAATTTCTATATAAAGAGTACAACCACAATATATTCCATAATAGTAAAACAAAATAAGTAAAATTATCCCAAGTAAACTAAATAAGAAGGCTTTCCATGAACTGGGCAATTGTTGAAACCAAGCTGATATGGGTTGCTAGCTGATTCCAACATGCTCAGAATTAGAATATTGATCCATATTTTTGCATTACCCATCTCTCCTGTGTCTCCAGAGCAGCAGCCAAAGACCACTGGTTGGTTCACAGGAAAAAGCTGGGTCAGTATAAATCACAGAAAAAAAACTCAAAAACAACTGATGAGACTAGAATTTAGTAACAGGTGTACCACAGTTCTTGAAACATAATTTTTTTCTCTCTCTAGTTTCCCATTTTTACTAAAGACAAATCATGATAAGACTGATTTTCTTTATTATACTTGGTCTGATTATTTGTATAAAGCGCAGCAAAAATAATTATTGTTTTACATAGGCTTAAAAAATTGGCTTGGATGGAATTCTGTTCCATAGAAGGAATCTCAGATAAGACTTTAAAAACCAAGCCCAGCCATGGGTTTGTACTCTCAAATATCTATTAGTTGGGTAAATTCCTCTCTTCTTGAGGTCCCAAGGTAATTTAGAGCTTCTGGGCCTGTTAGAAAGTGACATTCTTTACTTACTGCAGGTCAGAAACCCTATACAGGCACTGTGTAGACAAGGTATAAGGTCAGTTTTCCCAAGGGGTTTTTATTGGCTCTACAAGTTAAATTTATTCCTTAAAGGAAAGTACAGCATTCTAGTCAAAGTCTTGTTAAAATAACCAGTTTCTCCAATTGTGTCCTGTTACAAAAGAAAACATTTTTTATTGCGCTTATGCAAATAACTATATTGCCATCAGTTAAGAATACTCACAAATAGTCTCCAAATTCTGGAGAAATCAGGTAGAGAGAAACAAATATGCTCCACCTTTTGTTCATGGGAATATAATTTAATCAATTGTCAAAAACTGTAAATAGCTCAGAAGAAAAGTTTCCTTGACTCTGAAGAACAAAACAAAGGATCAGAATGTTTTAAGCAAAAAGTCAAAAAGATCATATCAGCCTTATATTAATTTAGTCTATGCAGTTAATTCCTGTCCTGCTTGATATTCATAAACATTTCAGCTCTCCATGAGTCCTGAAAGTTTTTTCCTCTATTCAAATATCACAATCTCCAAAGTTATCAGAAACCTGAATTCAAGAGCACCTGTGAAACTTCTATAGCTGATTATAAACCACCTTTTAAAGCAGAGGAAAACAAGACCACAATTGTCCATGGAAAATAAAACGTCTTAGGGCAGCCTCTATTAAAGCTACTATTGACTAGAAACTGTGGTTACTCCTGTGGCATACAATAATTTTACATAAAAATTATAGTTATTAATAACATACACTAAGTCATCAGAATTATAGGAGTTTAAGAAAGTTTTGAAACACATATCAATAACATATTTATACTAATACAGCCCAAAGAAAACCAAGCACCATTTCATATTTGGCAATGCTTCCTTTATGATTTTTATACCAAATAAACCAATATGTCTCTTCTGAACTTTAGGGGGCTTAATATTCAAAAGATTACTTAGATCTGAAAAAGACATAATTTATAATTTAATTTTAGACAGTTTTTCAAATATCAAAGGTTTAAAACACTTGATAATAAAAAATAGAATTCCAGATTACCATAAATTATTGATAAATTATTCATTTAGCCAAAATGATAACTTAAACAAAAATCTCTACTCATTAACAGAGGGAAGACCTAGATTTTCAAACAATCTTTTTTCTTTCTCTTCTTTTTCCTACAATTTATTCAAAAGGCAAACAAAAATCCTTCATTTCTTTTTTGGGTTTTTTTTTTTTTGAGACAGAGTCTTGCTCTGTTGCCAGGAGCCAGGCTGGAGTGCAGTGGTGCGATCTCAGGTCACTGCAACTTCCTCCTCCCAAGTTCAAGGAATTCTCCTGCCTCAGCCTCCCAAGTAGCTGGGACTACAGACGCGAACCACCATGCCCAGCTAATTTTTATATTTTAGTAGAGATGGGGTTTCACTATGTTGGCCAGGATGGTCTCGATCTCTTGACCTCATGATCCACCCGCCTCAGCCTCCCAAAGGGCTGGGATTACAGGCGTGAGCCACCAAAAATCCTTCTTTTAAAAATAAAATATAAAAATCTTGTTCAAAAGAGAAAATCAAATTTCACTGTTACATTAGTGTGTTATTATAATTATCATTTATTTTTCTTTTTGAGACAAACTCTCTGTTGCCCAGGCTGGGGTCTAGTGGCACAATCTGGGCTCACTGCAAACTCCACCTCCTGGGTTCAAGTTACTGTCATACCTCAGCCTCCGGAGTAGGTGGGATTACAGGCAGGTACCACCACACCCAGCTAATTTTTGTATTTTTAGTATAGATGAGATTTCACCATGTTGTCCATGCTGGTCTGAAACTCATGGCCTCAAGTGTTCAGCCTGCTTTCACCTCCCAAAGTGTTGGAATTACAGGCATGATCCCTCATGCCCAGCCACATTAGTGTGTTATTGAGTCAAACCCAATGCTTAATAAAACTTTATAGACAAATCTATTCAATTTTAATGTCTGACCATGAAATAAGATTCTCATAAATCTTTTTTTATAACCCTTTACAATTTTTGTTAAAGAGCAGATCAGTGCTCTAACAAAAACCTATTGTGCTTTGATTCCAATGTTCAGTTTATGGAAAAAACTGAATAATACCCCTTTAAATTTGGCCAATATGTTTACACATAGAATTTATTTTACAAGGCTAATTTTTTCTAAACCTTCTTGCTCAAACCTTCAGCTTTAGTCTATCTAACTTAAAACAATCCAATAATCCTTATATATAGGTTTTAAAAAATCCACATTCCCATGACTTCTTATAATCTTTTGCCAAAAACACATTTTACTTTCCTCACACATATTGCAGGTAAAACTGTTTTTATTTCCAAAAGAGACACTCTAACTCCCCTAAGTTGGGCCTCTAACCTAATCCCATCCTTTACCCAGGTATATGCTCCCCACTTACCCAAAGTCAGCCAATTAGTGCTGCAGTCTATTTCTTTTGGGTTAAGGGGTTCTCCTCAGTGTACTCTCTTCATGGTTCACCAGGAAGATGTTACCAGAAAGAGGTGCCAATCCAGATTCCAAGACAGCGTTCTTGGATCTCATGCAAGAAAGGATTCAGGGAAAATCCATAGACTAAAGGGAAAGCAAATTTTTTGAGAATGTAAAAGAATAAAAGAATGCCTACTCCGTAGGCATAGCACCTGAGGAACCTTTGAGCAGAAGAATGATGATTCTACAAATAAAGGTTAACACTACTGAAGTCTAATGTAAACTCTTCCAGAAAGTAAGACAAAGCTTTTATAAGGTGCTGCATGCCATAGTACTCTCTGTCTAAAGGAAAAAGCTAAGACAAATTTAACGTAAGTTGGGACTTTATTTGGACCATGTTTGGGGACTCCAACCTCAGAACATAGATTCAAGTTGCCCTGAATATACAATCTGATTTGCAGCAGTTACAAGTGGATTTTTAAAGAAAAGGAAGCTGTTCCTAAGTTGTTTACTAAGTATTTATATTAAAATAATATAAGATATGAAGTGGCTATATATTGTTCTTTGTATCACAAATTCCAAGAACAAGAAGATAATGGGTGAGGCAGCTAGTCAGGAACAAAATGCCTTATACAATTGCCATGCTTATGTCTTTCTGATCCCGGTAATTATGCAGATCTCACATAGCTCAGAGTACTCTGAGCTAGTTTTCTTTTCTCAGTAAAGACTAATTTGAATTAGTCATACAATTTTTTTTCTAGAAAAATTCTTTTTCATATTGATGTGTCGAGTCTCTTTATATACTATGACTATTAATCCTCTTTTACATATTTAGTAAGTTTTTTCCCCTAATTAGTCACTTGCTTTTAACATTATATAAATGACATTTATCATATTGCAGTTTTACATTTTTTAAGGTGTCAAACTGATAGGTTTTGTGTCATAATTCTTCCACACTCAATAATGTATATAAAACTTTCAAGATTCCTTTTTATTATTCTTTATATTATGTTTTTAATGATTAGCTTTTGGAAATTATTTGTGACATGAGTAGGGCTCACATTTAGCATTTAAGTGTTAAAAATATATAGTTTTAAAAAAATTTATGTACATTAGAAAAACTATACCTGAAACCAAAAAAAGAAAGATTATTAAAAGGCACCAGAAAAACTTTTATCTTGTAGGTATATTCCTTATATAACATAAAAAAAATTTTACAATTAAAATGCCAGATTATTTTAATAGAAGAAGAGAATGGATGCTAACATTCTTTTCTTGAAGAAACTGTTAGCCCTAGATAATGATAGACAAATATGTTTAAAATTTGCTAGAAACTGAATAAGATAATTACATTATTATCATTATATAATTTGAATATGAAATTTTTCAACTTGCCAGAAATTACAAAAAATAAATAAATATGCTTAATTCATTGCAAAGAAGAAAATAACAATAAAAATAAATCAATATGTCATAAAATAAGATGATAGAAACAAGTCTAAATATGTACATAATCATAATAAACATAAATGAGTTAAATTCATTTAAAAAACAGAGATAATCTGCCATAAATTATCAGAAAATAGACTCTATGACAGACATTTACATATAGAGGTTTATCAAACAATGCTCACAGAAGTAATACCTAGGAAAGAGTGAGGAAGCAAGATTTGGAAGAGGAAGGAATTGCCACAAGGACCTCAATCAATATCACACAGAGCTCTGAAGCTGAGATGGCCTCTCAGACATGTCTGGAATTGAATCAAAGACCCTAGCTTTTAAAATTTTTATCTTTAGTTTTTATTTTTATATATTCAGAGTGAAGCCTGGGCTTTTAATATACCTATTACCTGAATGGTGAATGTTGTACCCAATAGGTAATTTTTCAACCCTCATGCCTTTCATATGCTCCCACCTTTTGTAGTCTCTAGTGTTTATTATTCCACTCTGTATTCTCTTTGTTTAGCTCCCATTTATAAGTGAGAACATGTGGTATTCAACTTTGTTTCTGAGTTATTTCACTTGACACTAGGGCTTTGAAATCATTTTCTTCCCTTCCCAGTAATTAGTCATTGGATGATGGCTGCTCTTTTAGTAGAGTTCAATTTCTGTGTAGGGACTGAGCTATAAACTACTACCTAGTAGCTCTTGGCAGTACTCCTGGCAGCTAGTGGAATAACTGCTTTGATCTTGAAAGGAAATCTGGGAAGCACATCACAGTATCCAGTACACTCAGAGATTGTGATTGTTTTTAAACCAGCCAGATTTTGTTTAGAGAGCCACATTAAAACAAAAATTTGCCAGGTATAGGTCATTGAGAAAATTATAATTGAATCTTCACAACAGAAATACTTCACACCACATTCTTTAACCACTGGAGAATTAGAAAGCTTTCTTTCTCAAGAAACTCTGGTATTTCAAACATTTCTGGACTGCTTAATGAATATTACATTATTGGTTTTGCTTATTTTAAAAGAGTAATTGGCAGAGAAATAAATCCTGACCTAAAGAGTCTTTTATAATTAATGCTATCTGTGGTCAATTTTTTTTCTCTCATAATGAAATAGAAGAATGAGGAAGATATTTCGCATAGTAATTCTTGAATAATACTTTATTATCAATAAATACATAGGAAGTGGACAAATGTGAGAAATACTTCAAATGCTTTAATATTTCACCTTCTATATTCAAAGATTCAATTACACATACTTATTAAAATTGAACCTGGGAAGGTTTTGTCAAAAATTATTTTCTTGAAAGAGGCCTCCCCCATTCTTTGTACCACATCTTCTCCAATAACCAATCATCATATAAGCAGTGACCAAGGGTTGGTGTTACATCATTTCTCTGGACAGATGAGAAGGTTTATACTTGAAAAGATGGTCCCAATCTGGTAATTCAAAGGTTTTATTAATATAGGTTAAAACATAGTATTATCTTCAAAATAAGATGTTGGCCTATGAATCTCTTAAGTTATATAGCTTAGAAAGTGTGACAGTGCAGAAAGTAGATAGGAATTACTCATTGCTCATAATGGATGATAGCCTTTCAGAAGTCAGAGAGAAGAAAAAAATATTGTAACTTAAAGAGTAAACACAAATAAATATCAAAGAAAATTCAAATAAGTCAAAGAAAAAGTAAAATATCATAATTTATTCAATATATATTGATCAAACAGGTATTAAGAGCATGGCTCTAATCTAGCTGCTTTAAAGAAAATAGTGAATTAGACATCTGTCTGTCTCCCCCGACTACTATTTAGCAAGGAAGACAGACACTGAATTAAAAAAAATGAATAAAATTATTGTTAAAGTCATAATTGAAGCAAAGAGTGTCTCTAAGGGTGACTTAACTTAGCTTGGAATATAGGGAAGCCTTTCCTGAAAAAGTAGCCTTTAAGATGAGCCGTGATGGGAAGAACGTTCTGGTCAAGAAATTAGCATATGAGAAGACGTGGAAGTGCATAAAAATTGTGAGGAAGGCCATAGTGGTTTTAGCTTAGACAGTGAGAAATGATGGCCTGCAATAAGACTGAGAAGTTGTCAGGGACTAGATTGTGTTAGGCCTGGTAGGCTGTGTGGAAGATTCTTTCATCCTAAACTTGATGGCCACTGGAATTAAGGGAAGGCCCCAGTCAGGGTTATGTTTCAGGGAGACCCCTCTGTCTAGAGAAGAGCTGTTATGTGCAAGGCAGCAAGTGTGATGTGGAGAGCTCAGGTACAAAACTTTTGCCGAAGTTCAGGTAGTAAATGATGGTGATATAAACAGGAGTAGTAGTAGAGGTAATAAAAGGAAACAGATGAATTTTAAAAATACTTACCAAGAAAATTTGGCCATACAGACAAACGGTGAATCATAGGAGTGGATGAGTGAGGAGTCTTGAAAAATGGAACCCTTATTTCTGACATGCAAAATAAAACTACTAGGGAGCCATTTACTGAGATAAGAAAAGACGAATAAAGAGAAAGAGCTTGTTTTGGGAGAAGAGATCGTGAGCTTACTCTTAGATATGTTCTTGAGATGTCTATGAAGAATGTGAAAGAAGCAGGTGAGTAGTGGGAGTTGAAGAAGTAAATTTTGTACCAAGAATTGCAGTTTGATCTTAAGATATATGTTTTTTATTGTCACCATATAGTTGGCATTTTATGCCATGTGGGTGGATAAGCTCCAGCAGAGAGATATGGTGGAGTGAGAAGAGAGAAATAAAGCTGAGAACAGGCCCAAAGCCTTTCATAAACAGGCCTAAAAGAAACAGGCCATAAAAAAAGTATCTATAGCACTGTAACATACTCATGATGGCAGTGACTCACATTGCTGGAGGTTGTTGGTTTACTGGAGTGAGGGAAAGAAATACCTGACCTGTCCAGGGCAGAAGACCACTTAAAGGCATTCTGGAACCACAAACAATAGCATGAGTGACCCATGTCTTAATGACGTGTTTCAGTTGCAGTAGATATATGCATCAGAGCCTGTTGCTTGCCACTAGTAAAGAATGCTTTGCTCCCTATGAAGAATGCTTTTAGTTAATCTATAAACTGCAGTAATGATGATTATCACTAGCTTGCTGTCAATAAATATGTCAGTCAAACTCTGTTCGAGGTTCTCAGCTGGGAATGCTGAAGCCCCCTGATGTCTCACCTTTTGCACTCTATCTTTGTGTCTGTTTCTTAATTCCTTCAGTGCCACCTGGGTTGGGGTCTCTATGACCGAGCTGATCTTGGCAAGTGGTGCCCATACATGGAGCTCGAACCAGGGATGAAGGGTCACCAGGGCAATGATTTGAGAATGTAGAACTAAGCTGAAGGACACTTGAATATTCTTAAAGCAATCCCCATGGTGAGTAAGAAGGGAAACTCACAAGCATCAGGGTAACAAATGGGACAAGGGTCAAGCAGGCATGAGGCTTATTTGAATCTGCTTTAGCAACTCCTCAGAAAAGGGGGAGTTAAAGTCAGTACTAGCTCCTTTCTCTGTCTGTTGTTTTCAGTGAATCTGTGCTTTCTTACTCTGTTCTTCTGCTGTTTTCTTTGTCTTTCATTGCTTTATAAAGAAGGAGCTGGGGATATTCCAATCTCAGTATGGTCAGTTTGAGCAATAGTGTGTTCAGCATTAGAGCCATTTCAAACTAATAATGAGGAGGAGGAATCAGAGGAGGAAGGAGAGTATAACAAAGTAACAGAAGAGGTGACAGAGCAGGTTTGCTTGCCAGCTAAAACAGCAAAAGAGGGAGAGGTTTGTCCCTGCCCCTCTACACCCCCTCGCTTTTAAAGAAAAAGAATGGCTTGATCCTCTGGATATTTCTTTTCCAAAGGACCATGGGCAAAAAGTAGTTGCCCCACTGACTGTCTGACCAGCGCCTCAAGTGACCGTTTTCAGTTCTATTCAGGCAGGAATCCAGCAAGCCAGATAAGAGGGCAATATGAATGCTTGTCAGCCATATTATGGCTACATTTGATCCTTTTCATTTTAAATTACTTGAAAAATTTAAACAAGCTATCAATCAATATGAACCAGGTTCTCCTTTTGTAATGGCACTGTTAAAGAATGTTGCTGTCTCCAGTTGAATGATTCCTGCTAACTGGGATGCTCTTACTCTAGGTTGTCTGACTTCTGCTCAGTTCTTACAATTTAAAACTTGGGTGGGCAGATGAAGCTTCTATTCAGGCTCATCACAATGCCCAGGCCCAACTTCAAATTAATATAACTGCAGAACAACTTTGGCGTTTGGCAGCTGAGCTGGTTTAGGTGAACAAGCGGTCATGCAGGATGATGCCACAGAGCAGCTTAGAGGAGTGTGCATTAGAGCTTGGGAAAAAATCACTTCAGGAAGAGAACAATACCCTTCTTTTAGTGCAATCAAGAAGGGACCAAAAGAACCTTATGCAGATTTTATAGCCCGATTACAGGAGTCTCTAAAAAAGGTGATTGCAAATTCGGCTGCTCAGGTATAGTGTTGTGGTTATTAGCTTTTAACAATGCCAATCCTGAGTGCCAAGCTGCTTTGTGACCCATTAGAGGAAAAGCACATTTGGTTAACTATATTAAAGCTTATGATAGTATCAGAGGTAATCTGCATAAGGCTACTTTGCTGACCCAAGCAATGGCAGAACTGAAAGTGAGTAAAGGAAATATTCCATTTCCTGGAACTTGTTTTAACTGTGGAAAGCATGGTTATACTAAGAAAGAATACAGAAAAAATAAGCAAGTCAGGTCTCCAGTTAGGGAAAAAAAGAAAATTACTGAGCCTGAAATACATCCAAAATGCAAAAAAGGAAAACATTGGGCTAGTCAGTGTCACTCTAAGTTTGATAAAGATTTTGGGAAACAGCATGAGGGGCCCGTCCTGGGCCCTGTTCCAAACCAGGGCATTTCTGACTCAGGCCACTCCCTCATCCCTGTACAATGTCTGTCCCCTGCCACACCTGGTAGTGCCACAGTAGATTTATGCTGCACAAAAGCTGTGAGCCTTCTGTCAGGGAACCCCCACAAAAAGTACCAACAGAAGTCTGTGGACCCTTGCTAGCAGGGTTGGTAGAATTACTTCTAGGTAGGTCTAGCTTAAATTTAAAAGGAGTGCAAGTACATACAGGAGTCATTAATTCAGATTACAATGGGGAAATTTAAATTGTTGTATCTACTTCTGTCCCCTGGAAAGCAGAGCCATGAGAGTGTATAGCACAGCTCCTGATTGTGTGGCATGTGGAAATGGGGAAAAGTGAAACTAAGCAAATAGGAGGATTTGGAAACACAAATAAACAAGGCAAAGCAGCTTATTGGGTAAATCAAATTATTGATAAATGTCCTACTTGTGAAATAACTATTCAGGGAAAGAAATTTAAAGGATTAGTAAATATAGGAGCCGACATTTCAACCATTTCTCTACAGCACTGGCCATCTGCATGGCCAATTCAACTCACTCAATTTAACATAGTTGGAGTTGGCAAAGCCTCTATATCAAAGCAGTTACATTTTGCATTGTAAAAGACCCAGTGGACAGCCTGGGACTATTCAATCATTGTAACTTCTGTACCTACAAATTTATGGGGAAGAGATTTATTACAGCAGTGGGGAGCACAAGTGTTAATTTCAGAACAACTATATAGCCCTCAAAGTCAGCATATGATGCAAGAGATGGGGTATGTGGCTGGCATGGGATTAGGAAAAAATTTACAAGGGTTAAAGGAACCACTTAAAGTGGAAAGACAGAATTCTTGTCAGGGTCTAGGATATTATTTTTGATGGTGGCCATTGCTAAGCCTCTGAAACCTATACCTCTAAAATGGTTAACAAATAAGCCAATTTGGATAGAACAATGGCTGCTGAGTAAAGAGAAACTGGAAGCTTTAGAGGACTTAGTTACTGAATAATTAGAAAAGGGACACACAGCTCCAATATTTTTCTTCTGGAATTCTCCAGTCTTTGTTATTAAGAAAAAGTCAGGTAAATGGAGAATGTTGACAAATCTTAGAGCCATTAATTCAGTTATACAACCTATGGGGGCATGACAGCCAGGATTGCCTTCTCCTGCTATGATTCCAAAAAATGGGGCACTAATTGTGATTGATTTGAAGAACTGTTTCTTTACAATTCCTTTGTCAGAAAAGGCATTTGAGAGATTTGCATTCACTGTTCCTTCTATAAATAATAAAAAACCTGCTAAAAGATATCACTGGAGAGTGTTGCCAGAAGGAATGTTAAACAGTCCCACAATTTGTCAAACTTCCGTGGGCCAAGTTACTGAGCCCATCAGAAAAAAATTTTCAGTGTTACATTATTCATTATATGGATTATATTCTTTGTGCTGCTCCCACTCAGGAAATATTACTCCAATGTTATGATCACTTACAAAATTCAATGTGTCATGCTGGTTTAATTATAGCTTCTGACAAAATTCAGACTACTACTCCTTACCTGTACTTGGGAACCTTAGTGAATAACACTACCATTGTGCCACAAAAAGTAACCATACACAGGGATTGATTAAAAACTTTAAATGACTTTCAAAAGTTACTAAGGGACATTAATTGGATACGACCTGCTCTAGGCATTCCTACCTATGCCATGAGTAATCTATTTTCTGTCCTTAGAGGAGATCCTAGTCTCTCTAGCCCTCAACAATTAACAAAGGAGGCCAAGGCAGAGTTACAGCTCACTGAGAAGTAAGTGCATAAGGCTCAAATAAATAGAATAGATCCAGAAAAAACTTTAGATTTATTAATTTTTCCAACTCAGCACTCACCTACTGGTATTATTGTTCAAGAGCAAGACTTGGTGCAATGGCTTTTTCTTCCTCATACAAATTCACGGACTCTGACTCCTTATTTGGATCAAACTGCCACTCTGATAGGAAATGGGAGTACTCAAATTGTTAAATTACATGGATATGACCCTGGAAAAATTATTGTCCCTCTTACAAAGGCACAAATATAACAGGCCTTTATGAATAGTTTTACGTGGCAAATCCATTTAGCTGATTTCATGGGTGTTCTTGATAATCACTTTCAAAAAACAAAATTATTTCAATTTTTAAAATTAACTAATTGGATTCTCCCTACAACAATTAAATCCAAACCAGTTGAAGGTGCTGAAAATGTTTTCACAGATGGATCAAGCAATGGTAAAGCTTCTTATTCTGGGTCAAAAAGTAAAATTTTTCAGACACTGTATACTTCAGCCCAAAAAGCAGAGCTTGCAGCTGTAATTGAAGTCTTAACTGCTTTTGAGATGCCTGTTAATGTAACTTCTGATTCTTCATACATGGTTCATTCCACACAATCGATTGAAAATGCTCAGCTTCGATTTAGTGCAGATGAACAACTGATGAGTTTATTTACCCAGTTACAAATTGCAATTAGAAATAGAACACACCCTTTTTACATCACTCACATTAGAGTTCACACACCTCTTCCAGGACCTTTAACTGCAGGGAATCAAATGGCTGATTGCTTAGTTGTGACAGCATTGTTAAATGCTAAACATTTCACACTTTGACCCATGTAAATGCCTCTGGTCTTAAAGGAAGTTATAATGTTACTTGGAGAAAGGCTAAAGTCATTATTCAACAATGTCCAACCTGTCAAATAATTCAGTCTCTGTCCTTTACAGAGAGTGTTAACCCTTGTGGATTAAAAGCAAAGTGTCTTTGGCAAATGGATGTTACCCATGTTCCTTCTTTTAGAAAATTAGCATATGTACACATTTTTGTAGATACTTTTTCTCATTTTGTTTGGGCAACTTGTCAAACTGGTAAATCATCAGCCTGTGTCAAACAATATCTAATACAGTGTTTTGCTGTTTTGGTAATTCCCTCTTCCACAAAAACTGGTAATACCCTAAAATATGTTAGTCATTCCTTAGCAGCATTTTTTAAACAATGGAACATTACTCATACTACAGTTATCCCATATAATTCTCAGGGACAGGGTATTGTAGAACAAATAAATCTTTCCCTCAAACAGCATTTGCAAAAAAATAAAGGGGGAACAGTGAATATAGAACCCCACAAATGCAACTTAACTTAGCATTACTAACTTTAAATTTTTTTAGGTTTGTCAAGATGAGGACAAATAACAGCATTGAACAACACCTGAATAAACAATCCACAGAAGAGAACTTAGGACAATTAATCTGGTGGTGAGACCCATTAACAAAAGGCGGGGAAAAAGACAACGTAATAACATGCGGAGAGGATTTGCTGTGTTTCTCCAGGTCCAAATCAACAACTGGTGTGGGTACCATCCAGACATTTAAAGTCTTATCATGAGCAGTGGTTATCACCATTACAGTGAGTACTCCTGAAGTTGGGGCAAAAGTAAAAGAAAATTTCACATACTGGGCATATATTTCTTTCCCTCCTTTATTTACATATGATTTCTGGCCTTAGTATTTTTTATAATTATTCAGGAAATAAAACAACTATGTTTTGCTCCTCAAAACCTAAATGCAGACAAAATAAAGAGTGGTCCTCTAAGTTAAAAATATTAATTTGGGAAGATTGTGTTTTGGCAGAGGCTGAGGTGCTCCACAATAATTCCCATGGAATTGTAATTAATTTGTCCCCTAAGGGAATATTTAGCATTAATTGCACTAGTTAGCCCTCTTGTTGTGACACAGAATTACTTAAACACAAAAAGTAGTAACAGTTTTGAGTCAATACGCACTGAAACAAATGTCCCTATTATTTGGAGAAATAGAGGCATGGTAGGATGATGACCAAAAATGATTTGGCCAAAATTGGAAAGTAAAACAAAAAGAACGTTTGAAATCATGTATGGCCCTAAAACCAATAAAGGTCTGGGAAGGAAATTATATAGGATCCTGCTACAATTGTTAGTATTCATTAGAATTTGTAAAAGATAAAAACTCTTTGGATTCAGAGCAGTGCCAGCCCTCCTTATCTTTTAGTAATGGGAAGGTTACAGATAAATTTTCTTAACTCCAAGGTAACATGTCACAATTTTAAATTGTTTTCTTGAATTAATGCCTTAAGTTTGACTCTTATAACTACAAATTACTGGTAAGAGCCCAAGAGGGAATATGGCTACCAGTAAATCTATCTTGTCCCTGGGAAACATCCCATCAGTACATATTCTCACTGAAATTTTACAAAAGGTTCTAAAATGTACCAGAAAATTCATTGCAACTTTAATTTTAATCATTGTGGGTCTGATTACAGTTATGGCTACAGCCACTGCAGCAGGAGTGGTTCTGCACTTGTCAGTACAGATAGTAAAGTTTCTTAATAATTGACAGAAAAACCATACCTTGATGTGGAATTCTCAAACTAAAATAGATCAGAACATAGCTAATCAGATTAATGATATCCGACAAACTGTTGTATGGCTGGGAGATCTATAATGAGTTTAGAATATAGAATGCAACTGAAATGTGATTGGAATACTTTTGATATCTGTGTTGCTCCTCACCTTTATAATGAATCAGAACATAAATGGAAAAAAGTTAAAAGACACTTAAAGGGTCATACTGGAAATTTATCTTTGAATATTGCAAAACTGAAAGAGCAGGTACTTCAAGCCTCTCAGGCACACTTGACATTAATGCCAGAAACTGAAGTACTTGAAGGAGCCAATAATGGATTAGCAGCCATAAATCCTCTCAAGTGGATAAAAACACTGGGAGGTTTTGTGATTTCAATGATTGTGCTTTTAATCTGTGTTGTTTGTCTTTGTATAGTCTGCAGATGTGGATCCTGAATCCTGCAAGAAGTAGCCCACAGTGACAAAGCTGCCCTTGCCTTTATTGCTTTGCAAAATCAATAAGGAGGACATACTGGGAAAAGGCCCTAAGCCTGTCATAAACAGGCCTTAAAGAAACTGGCCATAGACAAAATATCTATAGCACTGTAACATACTAGTGATGGCAGTGACGCACATTGCTGGAGGTTGCTGGTTTACTGGAGTGAGGGAAAGAAATACCTGACCCATCCAGGGCAGAAGACCACTTAAAGACATTCTGGAACCACAAACAAAAGCATTAGCAACTGGTGCCCTAACTACCTGTTCCAGTTGTAGTAGATATACGTGTCAGAGCCTGTATTTACTAGTGTTTCTTGCCACTAGTAAAGAATGCTTTGTTCCCTGAGAATAAGGTTTTTAGTTAATCTATAAACTGCAGTAATGATGATTATCGCTTGCTTGCTGTCAATAAATATGTGTGTTAAACTCTGATCAAGGGTCTCAGCTGGGAATGCTGAAGCTCCCTGATGTCCCACCTTTTGTACTCTATCTTTGTGTCTGTTTCTTAATTCCTTCAGTGCCACCTGGGTTGGGGTCTCTATGACTGAGCTGGTCTCAGCAACCTAAAAACTACAAAATTTAAAGTTCTTTTAAAAAAATAAACGAGATTAAGAAGTGACCAGAGATATGTTCTTCATTATTATTATTATTATTTTAAATCTTACTTTAAGTTCTGGGATACATATACAGAATGTGCAGGTTTGTAACATAGATATACATGTGCCATGGTGGTTTACTGCTCCTATCAACTCATCATCTAGATTTTAAGCCCTGCATGCATTAGATATTTGTCCTAATGTTCTCCTTCCCTTTGCCCCTTACCCTGCAACAGGCCCCAGTGTATGATGTTCCCCTCCCTGTGTCCATGTGTTTCATTGTTAAACTCCCATTTATAAGTGAGAACATGTGGTGTTTGGTTTTCTGTGCCTGTGTTAGTTTGCTGAGAATGATGGTTTCCAGCTTCATCCATGTCCCTGCAAAAGACATGAATTCATTATTTTTTATGGCTGCCAGATATGTGTTCTTAAGAAAATTGAGGAAGAAAGTATCTGGACAAAGAGAAAGTGGCCAACTGCATTATAACTAATAAAATAATTGAAAGCGTGAAACAGCAGTTAAGACATTAAAAAGACTAAAAAAGAAAATGATGCATAAAATAATCTAAAATAGAAGAAAGTTATTAAATTTTACCCTTTTAAAACTTCACTTATTTAGATAAAAGTCTTTTTTTCCTGACTTGATTTTGGCTCTGTTGCCCACTACCTTTTGTCTGGATGCCCTTAGACTGGCAACATTTAGACTATTGACAACATGTACCATACTCTAGAGTTAATCTTATTTTTTTTCTTTTTTTGAGACATAGTCTCACCCAGGCTGGAGTGCAGGGGCATGATCATGGCTTACTGCAGTCTTGACCACCTGGGCTCAAGCCAACCTCCTGCCTCAGCCTCCTGAGTAGGTGAGACTACAGGTACATGCCACCACACCCAGCCAATTCTTGTATTTTTTGGTAGACACAGGGTTTTGTCATATTGCCAGGCTGGTCTCAAACTCCTGGGTCCAAGTGATCCACCTGTGTTGGCCTTCTACCATGTTCCACCTAGAGTTGATCTTTCAGCTTTAACATTTAAATTTGAAATCATGTCATAAATTGCTGATCTCATACTGAATACATTTTTTACTTATATGTTAGAGAAATAATACATATAATTATCTCCTATGAGGAAAAACAGAAGTCTTGCTCATTGAAGAAAGAATCAGATGATGATGGTGATGATGATGATGATGATTTGAGACAGTCTTGCTCTGTCACCAGGCTGGTGTGCAGTGGCACCATCTTGGCTCACTGCAACCTCCGCCTCCTGGGTTCAAGCAATTCTGCCTCAGGCTCCCGAGTAGTAGGGACTATAGGTGCATGCCACCATGCCCAGCTAATTTTTGCATTTTTTTTTAGTAGAGACAGGGTTTCACCATGTTGGCCAGGATGATCTTGATCTTCTGCCCTCATGATCCACCCGCCTCAGCCTCCCAAAGTGCTAGAATTACAGGCGTGAGCCACCACACCTGGGAAAATCAGACTATTTTCTAGTGGTAAATATCTTCTTGTGATAAATAATATACTCCCAGCCAATAGATAAGGTACTTGAGAACTATCTGTTAGCTACTAAAAAGTACAGATAAAAGTAAATCTAGAAAATGAGGTTCACAATCATACTGTGTGAAGTAAGAGTACATGCTTTTCCCTTAGGCCTGTAACACCTTATTTACAGTGAATTTTTGGGTTGTTTCAGTTCTCAATTAACATATCATCCTGAGTGGGGCTTCCTACAAAGACATTTTCAAACAGAACTTCAAAAGTATGGGAATTATTTGGACATGGTGACTCATGCCTGAATCTCAGCAATCTCGGAGGCTAAGGCAGGAGAATCACTTGAGTTCAGGAGTTCAAGACCAGCCTGGGCAAAATAGCAAAATCCCATCTCTACAAAAATTAGCTGGGTGTGGTGGTATGCACCTGTAGTCCAAGCTACTCAGAAGGCTGAGGCAGGAAGATCTCTTGAACCTGAGAAATTGAGGCTGCTGTAAGCCATGATTGTGCCAGTGCATTCCAGCCTGGGCAACAGGTGTGAGACCCTGTCTCAAAAAGAAAAAAAAACAGGTGGGAATTATTTATTGTGCATTTTCAAGTAACTAAAAGATTATAATTGGATTTTTTGTAACATAAAGAAAGGATAAATGCTTGCTGTGATGGATATCCCCTTTACCCTGTGGTGATTATTATGCATTATATGCTTGTATTTAACTATCACTTATACCCCATAAATATATACTCCTATTATGTACACACAAAATTTAAAAATTAAAAGTAAAGTGACCGTGGTCACATCACTCCAATCTCTGTCTTCACACTGCCTGCTCTTCTTTTGAATAGCTATTTATTGTCTCTTTACCTCTCCTTTATAAAGACACTCGTGATTGGATTTAGCACCCACCAGAACAATCAAGAATAATCTCCTTGAGTTAATGTTTGTATATGGTAAAAGATAAGGATCCAGCTTGAATCTTTTGCATATGGCTAGCCAGCTATCCCAGGACCACTTATTGAATAGGAAGTCCTTTCTCCATTGCTTGTTTTTGTCAAAACTACAATGAAATACCATATCACACCAGTCAGAATGGCCTTTTTAAAAAAAGTCTAAAGACAACAGATGCTGGCATAAATGTGGAGAAAAAGGATATCTAATACACTGCTGGTGGGAATATAAATTAGTTCTGCCACTGTGGAAAACAGTGTGGAGATTTCACAAAGAACTTAAACAGAGCTGCCATTCAACCCAGCAATCTCACTACTGGTTATATACCCAAAGGAAAATAGATCATTACACCAAAAAGACACACAAAAACTATTCACAATAACAAAGACATGGAATCAACCTAGGTGCCCATCAATGGTGGATTGGATAAAGAAAATGTGATACATATATAGCATGGAATATTATGCAGTCATAAAAAAGAATGAAATCGTGTCATTTGAAGCAATATTGATGGAGCTAGAGGCTGTAATCCTGAGTGAACTAACACAGAAACAGAAAACCAAATACCTCATGTTCTCATTTACAAGTAGAAGCTAAACATTGAGCACACGTAGGCACATATGTGGGAACAATAGACACTGTGGACTACTCGAGGGGGCAGGATGGAGGTGGCCTGAAAAACTACCTATTGGGTAACATAATCACACCTGGGGTCAATATACTCACGTAACAAGCCTGCATATGTACTCTTGTATCTAAAATTTAAAAAATTATCCTGATGTTAAAATTCTTAATCAGATTTTCAAAGACCAGCCTTTTTATATTTCTTATAACACAGGTTCTAGGGATTAAAACCTGGTGTCTACAGGTGGCCATTTTATTTTTAGCATATGACACCTTCCGTATGAATCCATAATACACCCCACGAGACGGAGGCATAATAGAATACAACCTGATTTTAGAGAGCAGAGGGACAATGATCTGGAAGTGGCACTGAGGAGTGAGAAGTACACAAACTCCACCTATAGGGACAGCAGTAAAAGGAGTGGTAGGTAAACAACAGGCACCATATAAGAGGGTGGCAATGAAGTCTGCATACTAGAGGAAAGGCAGGTTCCAGTTTAAGCAAGAATTATGAAGAGGATGTTTGGAGACAAGATTGAAGTCATAAAGAAGTTACAGAAGTGACTTCCAGAGAATGCCATATAGTAGGGTTTAGAGAACCAGTGAAAGGAGTGAGAAGAACCTATATTAAAGAATGAGACTACTATGAATTGGGAGTTTAGAGGTTCCTGAGGAGAATGATATGAACAGAGAAAAAGGGCAAAATGAGATTCATCCTGAAAGCCTCTAAGGCAAGTTATGGTGAGGGGTCTATGAAGTAGAATGTCAGGGAGAAGGGTGGGAGGCTTCCCAGACATAAGGCATACAGGAACCAAAGGAGGAAAATATCCAGATAAACTCAGTCAAATCCTTACTAACACAATATGGGAAAGAATAAGTTCTTTTGCAATTCTAAGTACTTATATATACCCTATGAATTTAGTAGTTTTGTTTTATTTTAATTTTTAAAATTAATGATACTCTCTATACAAGGTAGTCCTATATTTAAAAACAAATATGAAGGCAGTACTATATAAATTCCATTGTGTGCCATGAAAAATTGACTTTTTCCATAAGGAGATATATAGGTAGGACTCTAGATGGTGCTACTAATGTGGAAATCAGAGCTTAAACCAACAAAAACCTGCTGCTTCAAGCGAGGTAATTTTGGGGGTGTAATTAGGATCTCTATTTTAAAAATTATTATTTTAAGTGAACCAATATAGGCGTAAAGTAATAATTGCTTCTAATTTTTAGATTTGCCCAGTCATGCTTTTAGGAATTTATTGTGGCTTTTTTCTCCTCAAAATTGATATCAGTGGGAAATGTTTTTCTTTTTTCTTTCTTTTTTTTTTTTTTTTTTGAGATAGAGTTTTGCTCTTGTCACCCAGGCTGGAGTGCAATGGTGTCGTCTTGGCTCACTGAAACTTCCCCCTCCAGGGTTCAAGTGATTCTCCTGCCTCAGCCTCCCAAGTAGCTGGGATTACAGGTTCCTGCCACCACACCCAGCTAATTTTTCTATTTTTAGTAGAGATGGGGGTTTTGCCATATTGACCGGGCTGGTCTCAAACTTCTGACCTCAGGTGATCCACCAGCCTTGGCTTCCCAAAGTGCTGGGATTACAGGCATGAGCCACCATGCCTGGGCTATGGTTTTCAATACCAACTTTTCCTAGTTAAAAAAATAAACTGTATTATCTCCACTCTCATATTCCTCTCATTTTAATATTCATCAAAATTCATAAACATTAGCTGTAATACTTCAGCAGTTTCATTTGTAAATACTCTTAGTATCTTAGGATGTAATTAATTTTACAAAGAGGCTGAAACTCATGAGACAGCAATTTCGTCTCTTACTATCAAAAGATTTTTATTAATGTTCATTATATTTACAAGAATTATCAAAGCATGTCAATCCTCCCTCAATGTCCTTAGTAGGAACAGATTATATAATCATCTGAAGCCAAGGTGACTATTAAAAAAAGAAAAAAATTATATATTCAAGTTATATTTTTAGTAACAATAATTACCAATGTGTAAAAATGATGTTTCAATATAAAAGATTTGTAGGAAGTGAGCAGTTACATTCCAGAGTACTTGGATTTGATATATACATATTACTTATAAAATCTCATGCTTACTGAGAAGAAAACCCAGGTTCCTTGAGAGTTTTCTTCTTATGGGTCATGCATTTCATAAACAGGGAATACATACCTCCCATTTTAAGTTAACTACATGACATCTTGGTCAGAAAGATATGTTTCATGAGTCTGAAAAATGTGAAGCAATTCCTTAGAGCTGGGTCATAATGGACAGTACTAATAAGTTTGAGCTTCTGATTTAGCTATTTTGTGAAGTAGGTCCTATTAGAAGTGAGTGTATTAAGGTATAGCATAGTAAAAAAGTCTTCTTGGTTAATTCTTAGGGCAGTGAAACTACTCTATATGATACTATAATGGTAGAAACATGCCATTATAAAGTTGTCCAAACCATAGAACGTACAATGCCTAGAGTGAAAATTAATGTAAATTATGGACTCTGGGTGATCATGATATGTCAATTTAGGTTCAATAGTTGTAACAACCATACCGCTCTGATGGGGGATGTTGATAAACAGAGAAGGCTAAGCATGTGTGGGGGCAGAGGGCATGTATGGAAAATCTTTGTACCCAAAATTTAATTTTGCTGTGAACCTAAAACTGCTTTACAAAATGAAGTCTATTAAATACAATTAATAAATAAGCAAATAAATAAATAAAGATGTCTGAGGATGAAAAAAAGGCCTCTGTTAGTTTGCTAGCCAATTTAACTCAAAATGTCATTGCAAACAAAAAGAAAATAGTGCTAATAAGAACCAAATACTATGTAGAAATAAACAGGGAGAAGGGGTCTTTCTTTCCTTTCCATGTAGTGAGGATTGAATAATTAACCTGTCAGTGCTTATTAAGAACATGGAAGGTATGGAAACTAGTATAAAACATAAACGCTACACTCCAGAAACTTATAGTCTATTTGAATAAACAAGTATGACACAAGTAGAATAATATGTAATAATTAGTAATGATGAGATATATGCAATTTGATCTCAGAAACTAATAAAATATATGTGGGCCAGGGTTACTATAGAAGATTCAGTTGTAAGTCTTAGGGTTGGTTTGAATAATTTTGAAGTATACCTAGATATGAATGACATAGTAAAGCTTTCAAAGATATAGAAACCCAGGAAGAGGAAGTACTGTCATGAGGTGGATAATCCCAGTTGCTACAGAGCGTTTGATTAATTCTTACCCAAGCTGACACTGAGACTTCAGATTGAATTGAAACCGAGACATGCAGTCTGTGGGAGTGTTCTTGGAACAAATATATATTCTCTAACTCACTCATTTGAAGAATGATGATTCAACGAGACCATAAGCACAACATGATGGATGTGCTTTTCCTTTATAACTGACAAATCTTTTGTGGCTATGAAGCTAAGGGGAGAATGTGGCATAAACACTGACATTTTAGGCTTTGTTCAAGATGGAAGAAAGAATTATCCTGTTTCAGCAGCAACACTGCTCGCCCATGGAAAGTTAGAGAACTTTATCAGTCCACAGTGGCTATTTCTGATATTAGAGCAAATGAAAAGGAAGAACGGATGCATGCATGTGAAATGATTGAGATTTAATACAAACACTTTACATATCAGTTTCCAATATTTGTTTTCTTTAAATTAACTTTAAAAAGATAATGGACTATAAACATCAAATAGCATGTTAATTAGTTATAGATATTTGTATTATCTGCTTCAATAGATTAATTTTCAAATCTTAATGAGCTGGTAAAAGAAAAGTTTATTTCAGGTTTATGTAAAGTCCAAAATGTGGCAACCCTGAAGGGCAAGTAGCTCCCCTTATTGTGGAACCATATTAGTTTTGGCAACTTGCCTTACACATATATGTAAATTTTCAAATAATTTACAATAAAATAGTTACTTTCCAGCTTGTTTTATAAGGCTAACATAATCTCAGTTGTGAAACTTAACAATGACAATAAAAGACAGAAAAAATATATGTCATTCTCTCTCAGAATGTCACTTGATAAAGTGACAGCAAATATCCTACTTAGTGGTGAAATACTAAAAGCCTTTCTCTGAAATTGGGAAAAAAGCAAAGAATGCATGCTAACACCATTCCATTAAATAGTGTACTGGAGTCCTATGTCATAGCAAAAAAAAAAAAAAAATCATTTAATCAGGTTCAAAACAAAATAAAAAATGTAAACAGTGGAAAAGAAGTAACACTGTTTTTATGCAGATGACAAGATGATGTACGTGTATACTAAAAATTTGAAAGAATGTTCAAACAAAAAATTAATGTCACTAAATTAATCAGTTTTCTTGTTATACAGAAATCAATAGTATCTCAATATGCTGGCAACAAATGTAACACAAAATTTAAAGAATGATGCCATTTATAAAGATACAGAAAAAATTAAACACATAGATTAAATCTAGGGAAACGTACAACTTCTATCCAGATATTGAGAAAAATTAAAGAAAATTTAAATGGAGGAATATACACCAAGTTCATGGATTGGAAGCTTTACTATTTTAAGAAGTCAATTATCCTCCAATTTATCTGTACATTCAATGCAATATCAACAAAATTCTAGAGATTTCTCTTTAGAAATTGATCAGATAGTGTTAAGATTTAGAAGTAAATGCAATGGACTGAAAATAGCCAAGACAACAATGAACAAGAAAAATAAAAATAGACTTACATTACCAGTTATCAAGACCTTTTATAACTTCAATAATTAAAGCAGTGTGATATGGCACAATAATGGCAAAGTTAAAATCCAGCAAAAAATAAATACATCTTTACTCCTACTTCATCATGTACACAAAAATAAATTCTATGTGAATTATTAATCTAAGTGCAAATGGTAACTCATTAAAGTTTCTAGAACAAAACATGGGAGAATATCTTTGTGAAAAGAAAGAATTCTTAGACCACACACAGGTATACATAAAACCCTAAACTTAAAAGCAAAGATTGATAAATTTTAAATTAAAATTAAGAAATTATGTTCTTTAAAAGTTACTGTTAAAGCATTCTAGTAATGGCAAACTACCTGATATTGAAACCTTCTAGAGTTGATAATTATAAACTTTGAAAAAATATAAAAATTAACCATATGAAGGCAGTGGAGAATAACAACAAAAAAAAAAAAATCAGAAACTGAAGGAAAGTCAATCCAAGAAAGGAAGGAACTGTGCTGACTGAAATTTGGAAAACTTAATATTTATGGACAACATAATCATCTATATAGAAAATTCAAAGTATCTAAAGACAACTGTTAATTTTAATACAAACTAAACACACTTGCTGGGCATGCTACCTACTAATACCAATCAGTAACATTTCTACACACTAGCCATAAATAATTAGAAAATTTAACAGGAAAAATATTATCCATGACTGTGAGAAAAACTTCAGAGGAATAAATGTAAAAAAGATGTGCCTTATATCCCTTTATGAGTAAAATGACAAAAAAGATTAATGAATAAGTAGAAAGATATATCATGCTGATGAACAGTTAACAATGTAAGATGTTAAATCTTTCCAAAGTATTCTGTGAGATAAACAGAATTTCTATCGAAATCTCAAAATATCTTCTTGGAACTTAAAAATTGGACTTAATAAGCTAGTTGATCCTCTAAGCACATGACAGAATAGAAGGTTAAGAATTACCAATATAAATCTGGAGAAAAGAAAAAACATATGCTCTCAAAAATCATGACCTATTGTAATCTGTAGTAGGAGTTGGAAAACCACAGCCCATGGACCAAATCTGGCTCACCACTTGCTTTTATAAGTAAATACTAGAAAACAGCCATGCCCACATGTATTTTTTTACTTAGTATTTTTGGCTATTTTTGTGCTGCAATTGCAAAATTTAATAGTTGCAATGGAGACCATATGGCCTACAAAGCCTCAAATGTTTACTATCTGGTGCTTTACAGAAAATGCAGGGGAACTCCTGATCTACAGGAATTAAAACTATTTAATATTGACAGAATGAAAGATTAATAGACCAATGGAACAAGATAGAGAGCTAAGAAAAATGCAGATTGTTTTGTATATGGCATAGGAGGTATTACACATCAGTAGAGAAAAGATGAACTCTGCAATAAAAAGGCCTTGGAAAACAGGCTATTAGTAAAAAATAATTTAAAATTAAGGCAATATAAAATTAAATTATCATTTCATGTCATTACAAAAGTAAATTCTTGAATTTTTGTAAGACCTGAACATAAAAAAGTAAAACTTTAAATTTTAGATGAAAAGAAAGGAAAATATCTAAGAAATCAAGGTGATAAAGATTTTTTTCAAACATTTTGTGGTTCATAGCACAAAATATAAAGGAAAAATATGATCAACTAAACTGCTAAGAATAAGAAAAATCCCCTGTGGACGAAAAAAATCTTACACAATGCAAGGTCAAGCTACACCCTAAGAACAGGTGATTAATAAATAGGTGAACATAACTGGTTAATATCCAGTATAATAATACATTAATATCCAGAACATATAAGGAACTCACATAATATCTATTAGAAGAAAAGATTAGCAACTCATTAGAAAAAAAAAAAAAAAACTACATTTTTTTTCTTACCATCTGCTGCCTGTTGAAGAAAAGCTAAACTTATAAACAGAATTCTCAAAAGAGAAAATCCAAATTCTCTCAAAATATGTGAAATGATTATTCTCACAGGTAATTAAGGAAAAGCAAATGCAACCCACAATGAAATAGAATTTCATTTGCATGAGAATGATGGCAACATTTTTCATATTAAAATTGACATATTATAAAAAGACATTTGTCAGAAACTTTTAACTAGTTATAGTTTATTTCAATTGAGATGGGACAAGCCAGTATAATGAAATCGGTAAAATACAGAGTTAGGATAATCCCTATATGCCACAGAGCTGTTTCTTGGGTGTACCTTTTAGGTGACCAAACTGGGCTGTAGTTTTTTCTAAATCATCAAGTCAAGAAAATTTGTCATTCTTGGGAGGACTCCTATCTTGAAACTATAGAAATATGACTGTCATTAACACTTGTCAGACAAGTTTCATCTTAGTTGTTCTCTACATCTTACCCAGCCCATAAAAACCAAGCAACCAACACTGGATATAGCACAGAAGTCAAAAGCTACATCAGAAGGTTCTAACTTTTATCATCACTATTGCCAGCATTATCATCATTATCATTACCTTCATCATCATCACTGCCACCATTATACCTGATACTGCCACAACAATTAGAACATTATGTACAGGTAAAGGGGATTTCATTGGGGAGAGTAAGTCTGAAAAATTTAGCAACTTGCCGTTAAGTATATTCTAGTTTTTTGTTAATTGATTGCTTTTTATAATTTAGTTTATATTTCTGGACACTATCAAGAAACATGCTATTGTCGGAGGTCTAAAGGCCCTTTGAAGTCTCTGGGAAAGTTTCCAAAAGTTAAAAAAAATAATTCAGCAATATTTTGCTTACTAAGAAAAAATATAAATATATAATTGACCTGAAATCTTGAGGAAATGAGGCATAAGATTTCTTTTATAATCACTCATAAGAACACTAACATTTTCATTCTCTAGTAATGTAATTGAAATCAAATTTTATAATATTAAAAGGTTTTCTTGGGAATAATAAAACTATGAATGTCATTATAGATTTTTGAATAATGTACTAGATTTTGAATTAGCAACTGGCAAACTGCAGGTTCTCCTCAAAACTTCATAAGTTTTCAAATGAGTTCCTGTCTGCAGACTCTCTTTTTTTCAAAGTTCCAGGAGAAACTGAAGATAGAGGCCATTATGCATTTGATCATTACACTTCTTTGCTCCTTATGCACAATTTTCATCCTAATAATTTAAAGTTTTCTAAAGTTTCATTTTTCTAAAATTTGAGAATTTTGCACCAGAATCATGCTGTAACACTTTTCATTATATGAGAGAATTCAGGTGCATCTAATTCAAATGGTTTATAAATACAGTTCTAATAAATGAAAACTACATATTTTTTAATGCTTTGCCATTTAACTCCTAAAGCAATGCCCAAAAGTGGCTAAAACGAAATCTAACCTAGAAAGTGATACTTTGCATGGACTGTAAGGGAGGACTTATAATGAGACTGAGGTTTTAAAATCATAAGTAATGTACTTACCATCATTTTGATTAAATCATTATTGCAAGTTGATTAAGGCAAATGGTTATGCTAGAATGGCAATGAACTTTATTTTACTTTTTTGCCCTGAGAAGGAGTCAGGTTCAAGTGATTCTTGTGCCTCAGTCTCCTGAGTAGCTAGGACTACAAGTGCTTGCCACTGCACCTGGCTAATTTTTGTGGGTTTTGGTAGAGATGGGATTTCACCATGTTGGCCAAGTTGATCTCAAACTCCGGACCTCAAGTGATCTGCCCACCTCGGCCTCCCGAAGTGCTGGGATTACAGGTATGAGCCACTCCATGCAGCCAGCAATGAGCTCTTATTTGAAGCAGATTCATTCTAAAAGTGAGGCAATTATAGTTAAGTATATGAAGTTGGTTAAATTCATTGAAGATTAATTTTTAACCTATTTTCTTTGTTAAATGAAGGATTCATTTTGTAATGCAAATGCTTACCTTTGGAAAAAAACTATGGCCAAAAATTAATTTGGTAAATGAGAGTAAATTGTTTCATGAATGGACTTTTTTTGATATTTAGAACATCATTTTAACAAGTGCAGCTATTATTCAAAAATAATAATAAATTCCTAGAGGCTATGAATCACATCTAGAGGAAGGGTTGAATTAATCACAAAGTTACTGTAATCTTTTAGACATAAAATAATATTTTAAATTATTTTTGACAAGAGAAAGCCATGTGAAGGTGAAAAAGTCATATACGAGCTACAGTTAATAATATGTATTTTTCAGAAATCTTCAGAGCATCCAAAAGGGGCTTTTAGAGAAAAATCTCTTTTAAGCTATAAAGCGGTGAATATTTTGAAACCATCTCAGAACTTAGAATAATTATGTAGTCTATATAATATTTAGTCTCTAGACTAATATGCATGTCTCAAAAAGACTAAGCTACTAGACTGTTATAACTAGCTAATCCAAAACAAATTTGAAACCTTACTGTCACAGTGCACTTTTATAGTCATTAAAAGAAAAACATTATCAAATATTAATAAAGTTATAAATACTGTATTAAAAACGCTATGCCTGAATAGGCTTTTTTCTCTGAGGCTGATATTAACAGAATTCTGGTATGAAAACATACCTGAAATGTGTTTGAAATAAGGAGATTCTTTGAAGAGCTTTGACAAATAATGTTGGTTCTGGGAAACACTAATTAACAAGTCATCAAGAGAGACAAACAGGTATAAGGAAGCGGTAGGATTAAGAATGCATAATAGAGTGAAGAGGAAACAAGATTGTGTGGAGTTGCACAGTTGTGTAAAGTAATGCTAAAAACAAAAACAAAAACCTATTTGCCTAAAAGTCAATTGGTTCTGGATGGGATGAGAACAAAAAGGTTCACATATTAATAGAGAATATGTAATTCACCAAATATGTTCCCTTATTACAAATGCTTCTGTTTTGGAAGGTTTATTTAGAATGATACAGACTAGAGAGATTGAGGAAATAGCTGAGGATGTTTTGAATTTGAAAACATGAATGTTTATGTTACAGCCTTTCCTCCAATGGACAATTATATAACATCATCTCTCAAGATGTGAAAAATAACTAGGGTCCAAACTCTATGTAGATTAAGCTTAGTGTGGCCATATAATGTAACTGTAACTATAAACTGCTTATCTGTAGATATTATTTTCTAATTCTCTTTCATCTAACTGATTGACTTTGATAATAAAACAACTAACTTATCTATTAATTTACATTATGCAAATAATTTACATTTGTTGTAGGAACATTCTCAAAAATAGGCCCGGGGCAGTGGCTCACACTTGTAATCCCAGCACTTTAGGAGGCCGAGGTGGGCAGACTGCTTGAGCTCAGGAGTTAGAGACCAGCCTGGGCAACATGGTGAGACCCCCAACTCTATTAAAAAAGTACAAAAAAATAGCTGGGTGTGGTGGTACATGCCTGTGGTCCCAGATACTCAGGAGGCTGAGGTGGGAGGATCACCTGAGCCCAGAGGGCAGAGGCTGCAGTGAGCTGAGAATGTACTACTGCATTCCAGCCTGGATGAGAGTGAGACCCTGTCTCAAAAAAAAAAAAAAAAAAAGGAAGAAAAAGGAAAAAAAAAAAAGAAAAAGAAGAAAAATTAGAAAATATAGTTAAAAGTAAACAAAAAACCTATAATAAAACCTATAATTTTGTTATATAGCAATTACTACAGTTGACATCATAGTATTTCCTTCCACGTTTATCAAACTTTTAATTGAAACTTGTTATATTATGTATTTAATTGTGTCTATAAGTCTTTGTATGTCCATGTTCATGATATGGCTATAGTTTACAAAAATACAATCAGACTGCAACTAATGTTTTGTAACCTGCTTTAATTTAAAAAATAAAAACAACAAGTAAATTTCTCTTCAGCAACATGAGGACAGAAATCATGTCTATTTTGCTTGCTGATATATTTCCAGCAGCTAACCTGGGCTCAATAATAATTTGTTAAGTGAATGAGTGTTAGAGTCTGTCCTCTTTGAGGCATTTGAGATTTCTGTGTTTTCAACTGGCATAAAGGACTAATATGTAGATTACAATTCATGTAGTGTGAATTGAAAGAGAGGCAGGTAGATTTAGATTGTTATTATCTGATTTGAACCATTTTTTTCTCTTTCGTAGGCATGGCATATCTTCCCAAAGATCTTGGCCACTATGGACTAAAATCCTTATTTTTCTTGGAGTGGCGGCAATCTTGGGAGTAACTATTGGTCTTCTTGTTCATTTTCTGGCAGTTGGTCAGTATTTATTATTTTCAATTTTCATCCTTGCTATAAATCTTTTAGTTTTAAAATTTGACAAGAAACAACATGAATATTAAATTTCTTCTTGGGAGTTTTCTTATTTACTTACTATTTTATTTCAACATAGCTTATTTTGACTCAGAAGTTTACAAGGTTTTGTGAATCAGAGGCCTCCTTGTAAATTATATCACCAACTATGATGGTATTAGCAAGACTGAAATATTCAATACGTTGATATCAGTATTCATTGTCATTAAAGGAGCTTATAGTAGTCTTGTAGTTGAATTGTTACAACTTGTAGTAAATATATCTCAAACTTTAGAGATTCTTTCTCTTCTGGGCTCAATTCTGCTATTGGTTATTCAGATTTGATGAATAAGTAGCAATGAAAAATCTACAAATAACTCTTTTGATAGTAGATAGTTAAGCATGGTTGAATCGCTAAATGTTTGTACAAACATGGTTTTATTTTTAAAACTTTTCTTAATAGTATACTCACAAAACTTAGTTTCCAATTTATTTTTACCTTTCTGAAAAATAAGTCCTTAAACTTGTATAATTATTTAATGTTTTAAAATAAATTTGACATCCATTATTCCGCTTTATCTTCACAACAATCCTGTGAGCTAGAGATGAAAGGTTTTACTACTGTCCTTATTTTCACATAAAGTACACTGAGGCTCAGAAAAGTCAAGTGACTTGCTTGATAGCACAGCTTTTAAGTAACATAGCTCACTTAAAAGCTTAATATTAATACACTTAATAGTTTGAGTAATTATACTAATTTATCATGACTTTTCTGAGTTTTACATATCTGAAATATGTAACCTTATACAATAATGCAATGTAGACAAATTTTGGCTTACTTGGGAAAAATTCCACTTTTTCTTTCAACCTGGCTTCTTTTCCTTTGTTTCTTCTCAGTCCTCTTAAGACTTGTCTTTCAGAAGGGTAGTAGGTGCTCATTCTCTTGTCTGCCATATCTATCCATGAAATTTTCATAATCTGTATCTTTCTGTCCTCTCTTTTCCTCTACTCATTAAAAAAATAACATTCTTCACGTAATTTCCTTAAGGACAGTGCTCTGAGTTTTCAAAATCAAGCCCTTGTGAATAAATCAATTTTTTTTCAAAATGCAGTTTGCATCTTAACAGGTCCCCTTTCTGGGGAAGCAATGCCTTAATGGAAGGAGTGGTACAAAGGGGAACTACAGCACCTTGGCTGAAGCAGGAGGTGCATGGGACAAGAATTCACCCTTGAATATCTCTACATGGTCAACCACCCACTATTTCAGCTATAAGGCTAGAGCAGCTTAAATTACTTAAATTACTTGAACTGTACTACTTGTGGAGTAAAAATGGATACAAACTCTGTGGTAAAGGTTGTTTGAAGTCAGTTTGAAAGATGGGTTTGTTCTAGGACTCTGGCTTAGGAACAATATAATACTTGTTAATATTGAGAACAACTTAAGCTGTATAACAGCTATTGTAATCTCCCATTTGAGTGGTATGAAATTAGCTGGATGACAGGTATTATAATCACTCATTTCAGTGGTATGAAATTAGTTTCCTGTCTAAATATGTCTATTACTTCTCAATCAACTTTTTTTAACTTTTGAGTTTCCACTTTTTAGGTTAATTCAGAGATAAGTAGTTCACAAGATCATCATTCTAAAAATGACTTTGGTTCATCTCTTTCTCAGCTGTTTTACTTAACATTGCTATTTCCAAAAGCTTACATCCACATGTATAAACAATTTCATAATCCTTCAGATAGTTTATCTAATAGTTCCAAACCCTAGCTTCTTCTCAGAATCACCTGTCAAGCTCTGAAGCAGTATTCATTCCCTAAGCCCTACCCTTAGGTTAGCTGATTCAGTTGGACTAGGGCAGGACCTTCTCATGCATGCCTTTTGGAAGATTGTGATGTATAGGTAGTGTTACAATCTATTAGTATAAAGCAGTGTTTTAGAGAGGTAATAAAATATGTCTGTCTTAAGAAAAAAGACTTAATAAACTTTGAAATGGAGGGCAGTTTACTATATAAAGATTACTGTTGCTATGTCTGGAAAAATGAAAATCACTGACCATAGTATAGAACATAGAATAGATTTCTATTCAGTTTATCTAAATAATTATATTAGCTCAAGCTGCCCTAACAAAATCCACAGACTGGCTAGGTTAAACAACAGACATTTATTTTTTCACAATCTTGGAGACTGTATGTTTAAGACCAATGTGCTCGTTGGTTTCTGGAGATAAGTCTTTTCCTGGCTTGCAAATAGCTGAAATCTCACTGTGCCTTCCCGTGGCCTTTCCTCAGTGTGTATTTTGGGAGACAGAGTGAAGTGAGTGTGTGTGAGAGACATCTGGTGTCTCTTTCTCTTCTTGTAAAGACACTAGTCCTATTGGATTCGTGTCTCACCCTTATGACCTCATTTAACCATAATTCCCCCCTTTAAGATCATGTCTCCAAATATAGTCACATTGGTGTTTAGGGATTCAACATGTGAATTTTGGAGGTGACACAATTCCATCCATTACAATAATCAAGTAAAAATTAATTTTAAAATGGCACCTTGAACTGATAAAATTCTTCAGTAAAATTATAAGTGGAATCAGAAATCTAAACATCATGGTTTCTCTGAATTTGGGAATGACTTTTGAGACTTTTGACAAGTTAATCTACCTACTTGTAAATACCCTGCTTCAGTATTGTGGATGTAACACAAAGTTAGCAGATTCTGATTCTAATTATTTACTTTAGTTCATCTGGTGACACACTTCACAGATGAAAATGATAAAATAGTAGAAAGAAGAGTCTTGGAGTACTTAACCAAAACAGGATATTGTTTCAGATTAGTTCCTTTTTTTCTTTTTTTTTTTTTAAGATGGATTCTTCACTCTGTCATGTAGGCTGCAGTGCAGTGGTACAATCACAGCTCAATGTAGCCTTGAACTCCTAGGTTCAAGCAATTCTCCCACTTCAGCTTCCTCCATAGCTGGGACTATAGGCACATGCCACCATGCCAGCAAATTTTTAAAATTTTTTGTAGAGACAGGGTCTCACTATGTTGCCCAGGCTGATCTTGAACTCCCAGACTCAAGCAATCCTCCTACCTCAACTTCAAAAAGTGCTGGGACTATAGGCATAATCCATCACATTTGAGTAGTTCCTATTTTTAAAAGGCTTGATGTGTTTTAAATTATGGTGACCTAATGTATCAGGTGAAGCAGTTTATATTTGGGGAAAGGAAAAGATAGGGATGTGAGACCTTGTGACTCACACCAAGCACCACCCATCATATACTGTAGGGAAACAAAAGGTCACCATGGAGTCCTCGAGGAATAACCTCAAGGAATGGAAACCAGGCCAACAGGCAAAGGGCATGCAAAAGGGTGCAAGACAATGTATATCATCTAGAAAGTGAAGGGTGACTGATGCTTATATGTTTCCTGTATCAGACATGTTTAGAAAGATTAATTGGGTAATTGCTAGGCTGATTTTAGACTATATATATAAAAGATGTTTCATCTTTAGTGCATACTCAGGTAGATTGTTAGTGGTTACAGGCATTGCTGTTTTGAGGAGGGTGCTGAGAGTATATCTGGACTTAGCAGGACAGTAATGTCTATTGTCACAAAAAAGGGAAAGGGGGGTCATTGAATGAATGATGCAAATGATTGTTCATTCCCCTCCCCTTTTTTTTCTCTCTCTTGGATTATTTCTAAAGCTGGGTTGAATGTTGAAAGAGAGGTATAAATGGTTTTAAAGCCACTTCCCTCCATCCCTTCATCACCTACACTAAGTATTTCTCCTAAGGTTATCCCTTCCTAATCTCCACACCCCCTGCTATCCCTTCCCTAGCCCCCCCATACCCCAACAAACCATCATGGCATGTGTATACCTATGTAACAATCCTGCAAGATCCGCACATATACCTCAGAACTTAAAGTAAAATTATAGATATATATATAGATATATATATATATGCTTGAAAAAAAAGCCACTTCCCACTTTAAAATTCTTTTTTTTTTAATTTCACAGAGAAGATTTACTATTATCAAGGTGATTTTCACATTTCTGGAGTCACATACAGTGATAATTGTGAAAATGCAGGTTCACAAGCCAGCACAAATCTAAGCAAAGATATTGAGACTAAGGTAAATCAGATATTTCTTTTATTAATTTTATTATAAGTTTGATTGAATTTGATACACCATACATGGTGACTCTTTTTTTTTCTTTTTGTCAGATGTTAAATGCATTTCAAAATTCCAGTATATATAAGGAATATGTCAAATCTGAGGTCATTAAACTTCTGTAAGTACAAGTTTATTCAAGATTTTATGAAAGAAAAGTAGGTGATAGATCATACAACCTTGACTTTAGATAACAATAACAAAAAAAAATAAAGAAAAAGAGAAAGAAAGGAGAGGAAAGAAAGGAAGGAAGGAAGAAAAAGAAAGAAAAAGAAATGAAGAAAGAAAGGAAGAAAGAAAAAAGAAAGAAAGAAAGAAAGAAAAAGAAAGAAAGAGAAAGAAAGAAAGAAAAAGAAAGAAAGTTTTCTATTAATGTGAAAGTATCATGTATCTAGCAAATTTCTGTTCTGGGCAAGAGTTGGTACATACAAATCTTTAATCCTTATTCTTGCAGAGAATTATAAGGTTATTGGTGGTGGTCAGTCCTAACTGACTGCTGTAATGAAAGATAATCATAACTTCATGGAAAACAAATAATTCAACTGGTTTGTTTTTAGGCCATAGCTTTCCTAAAAACATCCTCTTTTAGTTTCCTTAATAATTATCATTGTTGCAATGGTTGCAGAAGACAGACAATATTTTAAGATAACATTTGTCTAGATATACCTTTGAAGGGTGCCTGAAGATAGTGCTGTTAGGGAAGGATGCAGGGAGGAGGGTATGGTATATGGGGAAAGAATAATGAGGGTAGAGCCCACTTGTAATTTGGTAATTCTTAATATCTATTCTGGGGAATTCTGAACTCCCAAAACAAAACAAACAAACAAACAAAATCCAGCTGACCTAACCAGCCTAGTTACCTACAGACAAACAAAAACCTTCAGAGACCCTGGAACTTATCATAATTATTTGAAAGCGAAATTATGGATAATTTTAAAAATTCTGATTGATATGGCTTTGGTTTGAAAGTCTTCTAAAATGAATTAACCTCTTTTCCTGATTAATAAAGAGAATGTACTGAATACATAATCAAGATGTTCTTCATTTAGAATTATCTTTCTGAGCTTCCTCATTGTATAGATCTGTTGGGGCAGACTAGTTAAGTATGGAAAACCATAGGAAAAACATTAGCACTGGCTTCTAAATACTGGAAATTGTCTGGAAATTGTCTTTTGAATGCTTCCCTGCCCTCCCTTTACTTTCTAATTTATCTCTTTCTCTAAAATGAAGTTATTAGAAAAATTCTGGGCTGGGCGCGGTGGCTCATGCCTGTAATCCCAGCACTTTGGAAAGCCGAGGCAGGCAGATCCCAAAGTCAGGAGATCGAGATCAGCCTGATCAACATGGTGAAACACTGTCTCTATTAAAAATACAAATAAAATTAGCCGGGAGTGGTGGTGGGTGCCTCTAATCCCAGCTACTTGGGAGGTTGAGGCAGGAGAATCAAACCCAGGAGGCGGAGGTTGCAGTGAGCAGAGATAATGGCATTGCACTCCAGCGTGGTGACAGCGAGACTCCGTCTCAAAAGAAAGAAAAAAAGTTCTGAATGAGAGCAATGGTTTTTATTGTATTATAGTAAGACTTCATGCTAATCATTTCTTGGCCAGTACTCCGTTTCCCATATGTGTTTGAAATATTCTGATTTTAGTTTGTGGTCCTTATTTTCTTCCTTGAATGGTACCTCTGATAGTATCTGTATATTGTTTTTAATATATGTAAAGAAAATGTGATAACTAAAATGTGTGAAATTTCATGTGTTCACAAAACATCTAAAAGATAAGAAATAGTACATTAGAAAATTTCTGTTGTTTCTAGGCCTAATGCCAATGGTTCAAATGTACAGTTACAGCTGAAATTCAAGTTTCTTCCAGCAAAGAGAGTTAGCATGAGGACTAAAATCAAGGCTATATTAGACCAGATGTTGAAAGATAACATGGCATCCTGGAATGCAGTTCCCACTTCCATTGAACTCATGGGTATTTGACTTATTTCCATTATTTTCTATTATGTAGGTTTTTTTCTGGATTTTTTTTAAAAAAGTACTAAAAAGTGACCTAAGAGTTTTAGTAATTTGGGAAAAAAATATGCATACCTTACTCTGTCACTCCTACAAATGACTTAGTAGTGGAAGGGGCAGTGCCATGGAATCACTGTCTGAAGAATGATAGGAATAAGGGTTACATTGCAAGCATGGATGTAAATTTGGAAGGGTTTGGGTATTATGCATGGAAAAGGGTGTGAAAGGTTCTAATTGAAGTATCTTTCCTTTCTATTCCCTACTTTTGTCAGAATCTCATGACAAGAATCAGATTTAGGACTTTCTTGGTCTTTCAGTAAGATTGCAGGAGTAGGAAAAATGTTGGGGATGGGAGTTCTTACCAATTCTTGTGAAAAAACTGAAGTAATACACTTTTAAAGAAAAAAATTGTCTGGAATAATTCCCTAGAAAACAAGGCAAAAAATGGTAAGATTTTGCCTCCTTACAGAAAGTGAAGTTTGTAAAGATTGTGAAGGTTCTGCAAAGGCCTTGAAAAGGCCAGCTAGGTAATAGCATGTAGTTTCAGAGTCCTGTTTCATGGTTCTTCTACCCAGACAATTAATCTTAGTGTACTTAAGGGCTTGAAAGGTCAACATCTGCCAGTTACTGCTCCTTTGCCACACAATAAAGACCCCATCATCAGTGGACAACTAACAAGAAGTGAATTTGAGGTAGAACTTTTCAAGGTAGCAATAACATTTTTCTGTGGGTAGCTTTTGGGAAAGAGGGATAATTGGTTACTGTCTCTCTGTGTCCAATAGTGTATAGTCAACATTTTCTAGTGTTTCTTTAGTTCCCTCCTCTTCTCTTCTCTCTAAAGACTTTTACCAATAGGAAAAACATTTAAATTTAAGTTCTCAAAATTTCATGATTCATTCTTAGTAAGGAGATTACCCTAAAGAGCAGGATGGGGCCAATGAAGTGTAATTTTAATTGGGACATTTTCCTTAAAACATATATAATTGTCAGCATTTCAGAGTAAAGAGAATTATCATGGGAAGGAAATCCCTATCATGATCTCTTAAAAAATATTTGTAAGAGTGCCAGCTTCTTAACAGCACTGAATATTTTACTTCAATAATTTTAAAACTGAAAGCTTTGTTTTTTATCCCCATTTCTCTTTTTCTAGACTACCTAGTAGAGAGATGGAGAGATGGTTATAATATAACAAATAAGAGTCAGAGGGGCTGAAAATACTTGAGCTACTCTGAATAGTTAAATGTTGGACAACACGGAGTTAAGAAAGCTAGCATCTACGTTTTTAGGTTGAAGTCAATTGCTTGGTGATATCTGATCAACTTTATGTTTTGTTTTTCACTTTCAGAAATCAGCAAAGCTGCTTCTGAAATGCTTACCAACAACTGTAAGTTAAAGATCCTTTTATTATAGATTTGATGGATTCACAGGTATTTTCCCATCATTTTTCTATAAAAGATATTTGAAATATATCATGTGAAAATTCATAGTACACTTTCAAAATTACTAGATATACCAGATATTGACTTGGAATTTCTTTTTGAAAAACACTGGTCTATTAATTTTGACATTTATTAAAAATTATACAAAAACTTAAATGAAAATCGATTCCAAATAATCAAATTGTGAGTGAAAAATATCATATTTAAGTATGTTAAAATGAGAAAGATTGAAGGAAATGACAACTTAGGATAAGAAGAAAACATAAAACCAGGCTCTATCAAATATATTTAAGACAAAAACATCTTCAAAATTATTATTATTTTTTGCTTTAGAGATGGGATGTTGCTCTGTTGTGTAGGCTAAAGTGCAATTCACAGGTGCAACTGTAGTGGACTACAGCCTGGAAATCTTAGGCTCAAGCAATCCTCCTGCCTCAGCCTCCTAAGTAGGTGTGGGCCTATAGGAGCACATCACTCTCCAGTTTCATCTTTTAAATAAATTCTCTTTAGAGTATCACGTTGTCCACAAGATACATCCATGCATTCACTCACTCCATGGCTATTTATGGAGTATCAATTTTGAACAGTGCATATACTATGCAAAATGCAGACATCAAAGTTTCTACCTTCAAGAATCTGCTTAGAGAAACGAGTTACAACACGTAGACACAACAAAAGACAGTGGTTGAAAGATGCTTGAGACTGGAAAAGAGGATAAGTAAGAGCCACTCAAACCAAGATGGAATAGAGAACCATTACAGGATTATTTTGTAGAAAAGAAACATCATCAATTAGGAGATGTTGAATAATCACTGAAGAGTTTCAAGTAATTTTTAATGATATATTTTTTATAATGCATAATTAAAGACACCTGCTCTTGTGTAAATAAATCCTTTCTCTAGGTTGTGGGAGGCAGCTAGCCAACAGTATCATAACTGGCAACAAAATTGTGAATGGAAAAAATGCCCAGGCAGGGGCATGGCCATGGCAGGCCAGCATGCAATGGAAAGGCCATCACTACTGTGGAGCCTCTCTGATCAGCAGCAGGTGGCTATTATCTGCAGCTCACTGCTTTGCTAAGTAAGTCTGAAAATTTGACTAAATGAAGGATGCTGGGTGCAAAACTATTTTGGATAGTTTGTAGGGGTTAACATAATGTGTGAAGCTTCACCAAGGCCATATGGAATTTACAATCACATAGAACAATTACAATCACCTGCGTAATTAAAGGGCAGGAAAGGCATTTAAATTAGGGAAAGGAGAGAAAAGCCAATGGAAGTATTAATTAACATTTTCCAAATAGCTACCTTGGTTTGACATTAGGTGCTTTACTTACATCATTTCATTTAATCACAGCATTCAGTTCTGCATGGAAGGTATAATTTAACCTATTTGAAGATGAGGAAACCAAGGCTAACTTAGGAAAGGTGACAAAACTTGACTAACATAACCCAGCTCTTAAATAGAAATTGAATGTGAACTCAAGTATGTCTGACTCCAGTTACTAGGTGTTTCCTTGTCTTGCCACCCAGAGGTTTATAATCTATTTTTTTAAAATTTAATATCATACATTAAAAGTTCAAGGCTGCATAGTATTGTAAACATGACGTGTATTACAAAGATAGTCAGTGCTATGGAAATTTGAAAAAGAAAGACAGGATATCCATCTGATATAAAATTTAATCTGGACCCAAAAGTTGAATATATTCAAAGGAAAGTAAAATGTTCTACCAAAAAGACACATGCACTTAAATGTACAACACAGCTCTATTCACAATAGCAAAAACATGAAATCAGCCTAGATGCCCAGCAACAGTGAACCGGATAAAGAAAATATGAGTCACATACACCATGGAACACTATGCAGCCATAAAAAAGAATAAAATCATGGCCTTTGCAGGAACATGGATGCAGCTGCAGCCTATTATCCTAACTAAATGAATTAATGCTGGAACAGAAAACTAAATACTTCATGCTGTCGCTTGTAAGTGGGAGCTAAACATTGAGTACATATGGATACAAGGAGGGGAACAATAGACATTAGGGCCTACTTGAGGGTGGTAGAAGAGTAAGGGTCAAAAACTAGCTATTGACACCAAGGGTATGTGGTAATAAGGCTAATTCTGGACCCCATCCACTTATGGGATTGAGGATGCTCATATGATTTCTGACCAAGTTAAATGTTCAGAAACTGGATGGAACTGAATAAGCAGGGGAAAACATCAGTGACTCTGCTTGAAAGGATTTTCAAAAAGCTGACAAATCTGAGTCCTTAGCATTATTTTTATGTGACTGCAACATTTACAACAGCTCCATGTCAAAAATATTTTTTAAAATAAGAATTTCAGTGGCTTATAGTGTTGTTTGGGAACCTTGTGCCTTAAGGTTGTGAGATAATCACCGCTAAGAACACTGTTGTGACCCAGAAATGGAGTGTATTCTAATTACATTGTGTCCTCTAGGAGAAACAATTCAAAAGATTGGACTGTCAACTTTGGAACGGTGGTAAATAAACCATATATGACACGGAAAGTCCAAAACATTATTTTTCATGAAAATTATAGCAGTCCTGGGCTTCGTGATGATATTGCCCTCGTACAGCTTGCTGAAGAAGTTTCTTTTACAAAGTACATTCGTAGGATTTGTCTTCCTGAAGCCAAAATGAAGCTCTCAGAAAATGACAATGTTGTAGTTACAGGATGGGGAACACTTCACATGAATGGTAACTTTTTTTTTTAAATAAAATCATAATAGCTACATGGGAATAATTATTTAATCAATCAATCAATTATCCCCTCATGCAATTAATTAATAAATATTCTGAAAAGAAAACCAAGTGGTGGGACAAAAAGCACGACATCAAATGTCTTCACTTCCTAAAATATCTCTGGGAATGGGAATTGGAAAAATTGAAATTATGTGTTAGGCAGCCAACTATTACAAACACCTGAAAAAGACTAATCTAACCTGGAACTGGCCTGACGCATGGTGACCAGGAGAGTCTGGGTTATGCTGTAGACATTCTTTGTCCCAGCAAAGTCTAAGATCTCCATAATATGCACCACTTACTGTCTTTAGGTGCATTTCCAGTGATACTTCAAGAAGCCTTTTTGAAGATTATTGACAACAACATTTGCAATGCCCCATATGCATTTTCTGGCTATGTGACTGATACAATGCTGTGTGCTGGATTTATGTCAGGAGAAGCTGATGCATGTCAGGTATGTCTAGTTACATTATCCAATTGTTTTCTCCCAAACAGTTACTCAAATGGAAGTTTTTATCCACATAAAATATTGTTTGTGTTAATGGTATTGACACAGTAGCTTTGTATTTCAATACACTAAAAATGTATTAATCCCATTTATGTAGCAGACACCAGCCTACATGCTAGGGATGTGGAGGTGAACACAATCCTGCCCTCATTAAGTTTTCAATCTGGGAATTCATAAAAAGAATAATACTTAGAAGAAGTTTACAAGATGAATTTTGTCCTGTTTTCTGGGCAACCAGCAGACCTAGAATGTGGTCTTCTCTGTATCCAGAGATGCATCAGGAGTCAGGGCATGTGCCCATGCCACTCAGTCCTCAGAGTCTTCATCATAGAGACCAGCTCAGTGCAAGCAGCTAAGTCATCTTCTCCATATTCAGGCTGCACTCACGATATAAGTCAAACTCTGGTTTGCCCAAGTCGACATTTGGCAGTTTTAGGCCATATATTCTGGTTTGTAACTGTCCTGTTTTTTTTTAAAAAAGATTCTAAGGGTTTCAGAGTTCTCAGCTCAAAGATAGTGAACTGGTTTCAGTGCCCAGGAGGTATTGGTAACGCCACAGGAAAGGTAAAAGGAAATTTTTTGTTAAGACAAGAAACATTTTTTCTTTTCTTCTTCTAGAATGATTCTGGTGGACCACTAACTTACCCTGATTCCAGAAATATCTGGCATCTTGTTGGAATAGTAAGCTGGGGTGATGGATGTGGTAAAAAGAATAAGCCAGGTGTCTATACTCGAGTGACTTCTTATCGCAATTGGATCACATCCAAGACTGGACTCTGAAAGAAAAGTAATTATACAAAGGAACATAAAGACAACTGCAGGCTATCCTTATCTGTGGCTTTGGGATCTTTTTATTTTGACTGTTGGTAAACCAATCATTTTATATACAAAAATATAAATGTCTTTATTAATATTTTGTTATATCCAAGACACTGTCCATGCATTTATTAATCTTTTAAATTAATATAAGAGATAGGAAGAGGCCGGGTGCAGTGGCTCATGCCTGTAATCCTAGCACTTTGGGAGCCAAGGTGGGTGGATTGCTTGAGCCCAGGAGTTTGAGGCCAGCTTGAGAAACATGGCTAAATCTGTGTTCAAAAAAATACAAAAATTAACTAGGCATGGTAGCATGCACCTGTAGTCCCAGCTATTCAAGAGACTGAGGTGGGAGGATTGCTTAAGCCCAGCAGATCGAGGCTGCAGTGATCTGTGACTGCACCACCACTGCACTCCAGCCTAGGCAACACAGTGAGATCCTGTTTCCAAAAACAAGCCAACCAAAAAACAAACCAAAAACAAGGGAAGAAAGGAAAGAAGGCTAATATATAATTTTTCTTAACAGCTGAGTTCTGATTCATTTTACCATTATATTCAGAATTGACCTTAATTTGTTTTCCAGAATCAAAAGAAAATAAAAAATAAATTTTGTTAGTATGAGAACATATATAGGGGATTTATCAGATGTGTTACTTTTCATTATGTCAATTATAATTTCATTTTGTTAAACTGGAACATCTGAGCCAAACAATATACATCCATTTTTTTACTTACATGAAATAATTCATGTACCTCATAAAATCGTGCAATCTTGCAGTGAAAAAGGAGTATCAGAGGTCCAGCTAGACTGAGTCTTTCAATTTACAGATCAAGAAACTGAAGACCAGAGAAGAGAAATGATTTGCTTAAAGTCACTCTCCATCCTCTCTGATAAGTTGATAAATTTATCCTTATACAATTTTTTCCTCATTGAGTTTAGGTCCAAAATTTGTCAGGAATTAAAGGATGACTTTTAAGTTGCAATTATTTATATAGCATTTTCTTCATATTCATCTTTTGTCATTTGTTTACTTTCTCTTGCAGCAAAAATAGCATGAGGTGATCAATGGCAGAGAACTGTTTGGCATCTCCTTATAGTAAAAGTGCAATCATACGAAGGGCTAACTTTGCAATCTCTACAAATAATTTACCTTTTGTAATTTTCTAAATGTAAAAGTCACCAAAAATTTAATGAGTATTAAAATAAACTAAAAAAAAAATACTCCTTTCTTCAGTTGTTTGTGGAGTTACTCTTTTATTCTTTACTCTAAATTATGGCTCAAATGACATGCATATTGACATTAAGCAAATCCATAACCAACTGTGACAAGATGGTGTCTTTCTCTCCTTACTTCTGCTTCAGACCAGCCACACATATTTACTGAGTCCCTAGTGTGTTGTATCTATACTGTCAGGTATAGATACAATGTCTTCCTTCAAGGATACCACATTCGGTGAATAAAAATAGTAAACACATACATAATTTTGGACTATAATAAATGTTAAAAGAAACAAAGAGTAATGTGATGGACAATGATGGAGCAGATACACTATTCTTTAGATTGGGAAGTCTGTATAACATCTCTAAGGGTGTAGCCATTTGAGCTGTACCTAAAGGATGAAAAGCCAAAACATAGAAAACATTTGAAAGAAAAGATACCTAAAGGGAACAAATATAAGATCCAGAGAGAGAGAAAAGTGAGGTAGATATTTGGGTCAGAAAGAAGGCCAATGTGACAGGAGCCTAGTGGATAAATGAGTTATGGTAGGAGAGAAGATGGAAGGGGTAGCTGGGGTCCAAGTCAAGTACCACTTAGTAAGCCATGGTAAAGACCTTGGATTTTCATTCTAAGTGCAATGGGAGGCCCAGCAGTTTTCCAAGAAGAGGGAGTGAGATGATCTAATACACACTTTGAAAAGATTACTTAACTTTGATGAAGAGAATGGGCTAGAGTGGCAGTGAAGAGAGGTCAAAGGTATTACAGATTGTGCAATGATTTCCTTGTCTTATAGATAGTTAATTCAGAAGTCAGATGTTTACAAACATTTAATTTATCCCCAACCTCATGAGTTGAATCAGTCTGTCTCTTGCTTCTTCCAGAGGGAAACAAATGGAACTGAATCAGTAATAACCCAAAAATGGAAGAAAGAGGAAAGTGATTGGAAGGAAAGGGTGTAAGGGAATTCGAAGGAGGATGAAAGATTGGTAGAGAGAGAGCATTTGTGAGAATAAGGGGTCCATGAGAAAGGAATGAAGAGTGAAGATTTCTCAAGACTGAGGATCCCTGGTTGAACAAGGAGAGATATGATAGCATGAGTGGCCAATCTCCAGGCTTGGTGTGGAGGTAAGGAACAGGTGTGGCAAGTTATATAAGGTAAAGCAGTTATTATCCAGACAAAGGTGGATTCTTTATGGGGTGCAATAGCCCTTCAGTCTTTACTTCAGTCTTAAGAACTTAGAATCTTCACATTCATATGGACTCTATGTGTGATGGATCAGCTAAAAGCAGTGTTTTTTTCTTTCTTTTTGGTAATAATAGACTGCACCATCCTGGCCTTCTGATGTTAACAGCATGTTGAAAAGTTCACATAAGCAAAGAATTAGAGGTCTGCCTTGAGAAATGAAACCAACAACACTAATCACAATGCATGAAAATTAAAATGCTAAACTGAAAAAGTATCATTATTTGAATTATAAAACTAGTCACCATTTTATTAAAAGGTAAAATATTTTCTTAAATAAAATGTTTTTACTACTCATAAGTGGTATGGAAAACAAACCAGAAATGAGTGATTAAGGAGACATTTTATACCCGCCATCCTCCAACTAAGCAGGACAAAACAAAATAAAACAAAAAACAACTTGGTCTAATTTAATTTTTTCTCTCTTTCTTTTTTCAATTAGGGGAAGTTGAAGTCCCTTTTGAAGGAGTCCATTGAGTAAGAATTTGACAAAGGGCATAACCATCACTGGCTAGCAGGACTACAACTATTAGTAAATGTCCATGTATTCTTGAGAAACATAAAAAATTATGTGTTTGAAATATGAAAGTGCTTGTGATATAAGATATGGACATAGTCTTGTGAACTATGAAACATAAACCAAGATCTTTTTGTGAATGTACTGCTAATTAAAATGGCACATTTTTTTAAAGATTAAAAAAAATTAATGCCATACATGATAGCGCAAAGTTGACAAGGTTGTTCCCTCTTTCTTGTGAAGCCTCCAATTAACCAACTAGTTTGGCTTTAATAAGGAATTTTTGAAAGTGACTTTGTTTTCAAGCATTGTGTCTACTATAGAAACATCTCCAACTTATCAGTGGATGAGAACTATCTTTTTTAGCTCATAAGGCAGTATTTTGTTGTGCAATACAGACTTTTATATTAATGCATTCAAGATATGCTTTCACTGAAAAACTATTCAGAAAAGAAGACATGAAGTGATGAAAGTATCTAAAAATGTTTTAAAGTTTATTTTTTAAAATTTGGTTTTATATATCGGTCTAATGGCTCAAAGCCTAATAGAAGCTCTTTTCCATTGACTGGAATTTTTATTTTTATTTTTTGGCATACCCACAAATATCTTCCTGTTCTCTTCATTAAGCTTGTCATTTGCCATTTCTCATGACTTAAACACTATGATCAGTCATGGCATCTATACTCACTGCCCTGCCCTATCTGTCCACTCACTATCTAGCCTGGCAAAACAAAAAACACGGTTCAATCCAACTCTTCAATATTTTAGTGCATGTACCATAGTTGTTGACTGTAGCTGGGGAAAAACACTCATCATGCTGACTAGTCTTTAAAATCATAGTCATAAATGTCAGGTAGATCCTTAGTGCTCTCTGAAAATCCTTTTGCTTATCCTTAGCCAAAACTCCCTCTTACTCTCCTAAATAATTCATTCACTTCTTTCCTGCCCTTAACTCCAACACTGTCTTTTTCTCCTCCTTACACTCACCTGATGATCATGCTCATTATTTCACCAAGAAAACAAGAGGAACCAGAAGAAATTTTCTACTGGTACTTATCATAAAAATCTCCAAATTGACTTGCTTCTCAAAGGACAGTATAGGCAACTGAACTTGAGTTAAACAGCCTTTGGGCAAACCCTGGCTTTGCCATGTACAAGATGTGTGATTTTGGGCAAAAGATTTGAAATCACTGTGTCTCAGTTTCTTTGATTTGATATGGGGATAAGAATGATATCTTCTTCATGGTGTTGTTTTGGAGTATTCAAGGAGTTAACAAAAGTAATGTACTTAGAATACATAGCAAATGCAAGATAGATATTAGCCATTATTATTGTCTATCCTCCTTTTTGTTACAATAGATTAACTGTACACCACTCTAAGGCAAACTCTCCCCTTGTGCTAAGAACCCATCTGTACTCATCTTCTCAAAGATTTTATTTCTAGAACTGTTTCCCATCCTTGTTTATGTCATCAATTTTACCCTCTATACGGGAACAGTTCCATAGACACAGTAACTTCTGCAGTATCTTCCAGATAAAAACATACTTATTTTTTAACTCTACATCTTCTCCTATATTACCTTGTGAAACTTGTTCAAAGTGTTGCCTTTACTTCCTTTCCATTCATTGTCTCTCAAACTCATTCCAAATATCGATTCATATGTTCCTCCAAATCTGCATTAGTCATGGTCACCAATGAATTTCATGTTGCAACTCCAATGCTCAATTTGCAATTCTTCCCTTACTTAATCTGTTGATAATATCTAGCATTGTTGATCATTTTTTATGGAAACACTTTCTTTACCTGGCTTCCAGAAAAAAAAAAATCTTTAATGGCAATTTTTCTATGTCATTAGTAATCTTCTCAGTCTCTTCTGCTGGATCTTCCACATCTTCCTCAACTTTAGATGTTGGAGTGTCCCAGAGCTCAGGCTTATCTCTCTCCTCTTCTCTACTTGCACTCATACTGTAAATGATCTTATCTAGTTCAATGGCTTTTTTTCTTTTAAGATGAAATTTTGCTTGTCGTCAGGCAGGAGGGCAATGGCGCGATCTCGGCTCACTGCAACCTCCGCCTCCTGGGTTCAAGTGATTCTCGTGCTTCAGTATCCCCAGTAGCTGGGATTATAGGCACCTGCCCCCACACAGGCTAATTTTTTGTAGAGACCAGGTTTCACCATGTTCGCCAGGCTGGTCTCAAACTCCTGACCTCAGGTGATCCCAAAGTGTTGGGATTACAGGCATAAGCCACCATGCTCACCAGTTCAATGGCTTTCAATACCAACTCTATCCCTTCAACTTCCAAGTCTTTTACTTGTAGCTTTAGAAGTCACTGTTTTTCCATCTCCCTGAACCTCCAATGGCATATATCTAAAATTTCCACTTGAAAATCTAATAGGCAGTTTTATTAGTATGTCAAAATAGTATTGTTCATCTTTTCTCAGTCTTCTACATTCAAAAGCATGGACCTGGAATCATCCTGGGTAACATATATTTGAAATATTATTTTTTGCAGACTTACAGTTTATAGTGATTACAGGATTCCAAAATAACACAATTATATTAGAATATGTTGTTGTCCTGCATAATTACTATGCTTAATTGTGAAAATTACATAATTATATTACACTTTATTTTTAAAAATTATTTTGCTGAATTTTTTGAGATGGAGTTTCACTCTTTTTTGTCCAGGCTGGAGTGCAATGGCACTATCTCGGCTCACTGCAACCTCCACCTCCTGAGTTCAACTGATTCTCCTGCCTCAACCTCCCAAGTAGCTAGGATTACAGGCATGCACCACCATGCCCGGCTAATTTTGTATTTTTAGTACAGATGGGGTTTCACCATGTTGGCCAAGCTGGTCTTGAACTCCTGACCTCCGGTGATCCGCCTGCCTCAGCCTCCCAAAGTGCTGGGATTACAGATGTGAGCCATTGTGCTTGGCCAATATATTATACTTTCTTATGTTGTTGCCTTAAAAAATTATCTTCACTTAAAATTTGTCACAATAGGCACTCATGGCTGAATAAACAAAACTTTATTTTCACTAAATACAGGAATGCATGTTATACAAGAATCCATTAAATAACCACCTCAAGTTTTATAAATTTAGATTTATGCTCTTGAGACAACATTCAATGAGACAGAAATCACTAACCAGAGTAATGAGAGAGCATTCCCACATTACCTTTCCCAGGCATTTGATAAAAAAGAGGAAGATTTAAAAAAATCAATCCAAGCCATCATCAAATAAGGTAATTTAAGAGCCAGAGAGGTACTATATGGTAAATTAACCTTTTTTTTTTTTTTTTTAAGAAAATGTGGCATGCCATCTGAATTGTTAGCCCTCCTATCTATCTTTAATGTACCATAATGGCATTCTTCAAGGACAAGCATCCTAGTGATCACAGAGAATTAGTCTGGCAGCACCTTTCTCTCCTGCTTAAAATCCTACTCCACCCCTTACCTCCCAATCTCAACACACTAAATTCATTATTATGACTTGCAAATCCATAAAAAGCTTGACTTACTCTTCCTACTCATTATTCAAAACACAGTTCAGGTGTAACCTCCCACTGGATAGCCTTTCCTTACATCTCCAGGATGATGGCTCCAGGTTGCCCCAGGCTTACACTTGTCACTACTCTTTCTACAGATGTAAAAATTATGTTTATGCATCTGAATCTCCTACTAGACTGTGTACCTCTCAAGGGCTCTTTTTCATCCCCGTGGTCCTGGACTTGTGGATGGCTTCATGGAGGTAGTCATGGTGCCAGCTGAACAAAAATGACATGCATTATCAGGATCTGGCTGCTACATGCTTCCTTTTCATATCTCATCATGCTCTTGCATATAGGCTGTGTTTCCACCACTCAATTGGTTGGGATTTCTAGAACATGCTATTATGTGTCTTTCCATGTCTGGGATGCCCTTCTCTGACATTTTTTCCCCAATATATTCCTACTATGCTTTAAAAACTAGCTCACACTTTCATCAGACTTTTTATCCACTGTATTCTCATAGGTTTTTTGCCTATTGTTTTAAGACACCATCTCAGTCTGGAAAGTTTCACAAAGTCAAAAAATATAGTTCATTTTTAGTTTATGTTAATTTGTTCCTGACACCCCCCAAAACTAAATTTTATTGTTAATTTTATGTTTTCAGTTTTTAATTTTAGTAGTGCCATATTAGTCTTTTAATTTATATTTCTATAATTACTAATGGATGAGATTCAGCACCTCCTTTTATGTTAATTGACCATCTGTATTTCTTCTATAATTACCCTGTTAAAACTCTCCATATACTTAATAGTGAGTTTTTAAAACATTTTATTCACTTTTAGGAGCTCTACATATATTTTGGATATTCAGGATATATTTCAAACAGATAACTTATTTACTGAATATCTACTGGGTAGGCAAGACTGTAATGAAATGTAAAATACAATGTTTGCCTTCAAGTTTAAGTAGCTTGTACTGGGGTGATAGGACCACTCACAGGACAGATTCCAATAGAAATCAATATAATAGCAAATGATTAAATTTAAAATGAGTACTAATGACAATAAGTGATTAGAGACCTGGAAAAAAAAGAGATCAAAGAGGATAATGCCTTACAGGGAAGTCTTGGTGAAAAAGTAGCAATTAAATAGACCATGAAGTATGAGAAAGCATTGCAAGAGTGGAAACGGCAATCTTAGGAGTATTAGACAGCCTGAATAAAAACATGGTGGTAGGAAGCACTTGCCATTTGAAAAAGGGGACTGTGAGAAATGGCTCAAGTAAAGTCAGACTTTAGGTAATGTCATTGTTAAGGCAACATACTGTCCTGGGTATTGTACCAAGAACTTGATATATATGGTCTCAGTTGATACAACAACCTGACAAGTATGGTCCCATTATCTCCAATTTTTACCTAGGAAGAAGAGGAAGCCCAGAGAGATTTATGTCCAACCTAAATTCAACAGACCTGACTTTGGCAGAGAGGTCATGCCCTTTCTGTTATACCACACTGCTGTAACAACATGCATCAAGAGAGATGACATTCTGAAGGGCAAAAAATAGCAACCAGATAAGTTTGTATTTTACTCTGAAAGCAGGTGAGAGTTTTAAAGATTTTTAAATAGAGTCATGAATATGTGTTTTAGGGGGATGAATCATACCAATCAATATCATTCAGGTCTCTGCTAAAAACCTCCTCCTCAGAGAGGCCTTTCTTTACCACTCTATAGATAGTCACCTCTACTTCATTCACCACTTTGTATCCATTCACACCACTTTATTTTTTTATATCCTTGTATAAATATCTCATAATTGTGTATTTACGATTTCATTACTGTTTGTCTGTTTTTCCCATTACAGTGTAAGGTCCATGAAGGCAGGAGCTTTATTATACCCATTGTTGTATTCCCACCACTGGGAACAATGTGTAGCCTTAGGAAGTGCATGAGAAATATTTATCAAGTAAATGAATAGAGTAAGCATGTGGTTAAAGGCATGTAAAATAGTGTCTAGAATCTAGATATTTGTATTCAAAATGTCTAAAAGGCCTCCCATTTTTTTTTGTTTCTATAAAACTTGGCATGTCACCCAAAAATCCATATTCACTTAATAAAACAACTCTTGATTAGATTAAATAGCTCCATTTCCTATAAAGAATTTCTAAAACAGAACTATTTCTTACTCTAAAACCTACCTCTATCTGTAAATCAATTTCTGCAAAAGTATGTGCAGAGCCTCAGTGAGAATTTTTGGATTAAGCATGTTTCCAATGAGTGATGCTGTGGAAGAATAATTGTATCAAATAAAAACAATTTACATTTAAATCATTTGCCAAAGACTGCTCTGTTAGATACAGTTAGTTCTACTGGGGAGGAGCTCTACACCATGAAAGGATGAATGGAACTTGAGTCAGAACACTAACTCACCGATCTGCGGTGGTATTTTGTGGGTGGACCTCTCAGAAGACCAATCCAAGTAATATCTACTGTTTTTTTCTAAATATCCAACTCAAAAGGAATTTACATTCTTCCTTTAAATCACAGACCCATAGCTGTCGTCACACTTGTTAAACAAGTTTCCTTTTAATTGTTTTTTGCTATTTTGCCCAGCCCTTAAAATCTCAACTATCATTGTGGTTAGCACATTTACCAGAGAAGCACTGATCAGGACAAAAGAAATGCAGAAGTTTTCTATATCTTTATTAACTTCAACAGCCATTGTATCAGCACATTATGTATAGGTAAGTGGAGATTTGCTTGCCTAAAATTCTGACATCAATAGAATTAACACTGTCTCCCTCAATATGACTCCCATCCAAAGACTGCAGTCAAACAACTGAGTTTGGATAAGAAAGCTGTAGTTTTTCCACAGCATTTTGGATTTCCTTCATGGAGACAACCCCATCACATACACCTGTGTTTGGAATCTATAGTTTTATGTAATGATTTGAAGAGTGCTTCAGAAAGGTGATGTGCAGCTAAACATACTGTGAATGAAAAATAATATGAATGTGTGACTGTTGTAGAGAGCCTGTAGCAGAGAGAACATTTTCTTTTCTCATAAAACAAATGCTAAATTGTTGTTGATAGTGACGAGGATTATGATTTCCTTGTATTTAACAACTCTTGTTTTCTTAAGGCTTTCATGAATATTATATTGACTCTCACAGTAATATTGCTTCATAAGTATTCTCTGTTGAATCATGTATAAATGCATATATTTTTACTCGTTAAATATTCATGAACCAAAATAGTATTATTATGTATTTATACATGCTAACTATTTTTAAAGTATCTAACTAGATAATTATCATGATAAGTGAACAGTGATCATTAATGGCAAAATTTTGAGAACGTACATTTAGCTCACAAAGAGTTTTCATCTATATACATAAAATAATAGCAAAATTAACTGAATCTAATTTATAATACTTAATGTTTGTTATATTTCACTTAATGTGAAGTATAAGTACATACCTGACACAAATATTTTTCTAAAATGTATATTTTAAGTCAATAGTTGAACCCTTTAAGATATGTGTATATATGTTTATACATATATTCACAATATCAGTATTCATATGAAATTGTGATCTGACAGGGAACATTCACTGTGATAGAACATACCAATAATTTTTTCTTGAACTAAAGTAAAAAGGTTTTTGTTGTATGATTATTTCTTTTTTATTATGGATGTTATTTTATTCATAACCTTGATGTTTTCTTATAACCAACACTGCTAATCTATCAGTAAAACAGTGATCAAACACATTCAAAAGTGGAAAAGAAACACCATGATTGTTTTGTTTTGTTTGGCTTGCCAGGTAATCATCACCTTTAAGCTGAGTGGATATTTTTTCCTTTAAGGCATCTCCTCATTTGCTTTCATCATGTTGACACTTGTGAGAAGTTCTAACCTGAAAGATTTCAAAGGATTAAGCCATTCTTTCGAATACGTCCTTGTTGCCTGGGAAAGGTTCAAGCCTTAATACAGTAATTAGCTTCTCAGAGTAAGGCATTATCTGATTACACAGCAGAACATGGTGGAATTGAGAAACATGGTTTATTTTGCATGCACATTTGAGAAGACCTTAGTGAACTTTAATAGTTAAGAGAAAGAAAAAAAATACCAGATGTGGAAACAGAGACTTCAAAACCACATTTTATCAATTTCAAATTTTTTCTTAAAGTTAGTCCTATCAAACAGAATGAGGAACATCTCAGAAGAAGGCAATGTTTTAGATTTTTGCAAAGGAAGTGTTAAGAAGTTTACATCCAGGTATTTTTTAATGGCAAGGCATAATTTATATTCTGTGTTCCCCTCCCAGTAATTCCTTATATGATTTTCCAGAAGAATTTGTTGTATGGACTACCAGAAGTTGGCTAATAGCTGAGTATTTGGCCTGCTTGAGAAGTCTCTTTGCCATTTTTAGGCAGCTATTTATCTGTCATTGTAACGTCATTAGGTTATGAATTAAAGGTAGCTACAACCCAGAGAATCATCTTTGTTGTGCCAAGAGATAATCAGTGTGGAAGAGGGGATAGGGAATGAAAATATTAAATCCTATAGCAATTCTAATGAAATAAAATTGAAAATTAGGAAGTCATTTTAGTTTTTCACTTTGAAACCATAGTATCTGGGTGAATTCTAAAACATCTTATTTAATTACATTTTAATAGATTTAAGGTTTTTTTGTTCTTACAGAATACAAGTTCTGAAAATGAACTGTAGAGATAAAATAAAAAATTTGCCGAAATCTATGCAAACACCTGTACTGAATTAAAAGTTTAATAATAAAATTAGCCAAAATAAGAAATATACAAATGTATCCTCAGTTAAAGAATGATTAAGGAAAGAAAGTAATTAGGAAGAATTCACAGGAGACAGAAAAGTAAAAAAAAAAAAAAAAAAAATGATGAGTTGAGATTGGAGAACGAACCAGTGAGCAAGGTAGTTTTGGTGGAGCTGAATGCTTATGAGATGAGGTAGGTGTTGACTCATCATTTAAGGATCAACAGTATTTTAAATGTGACAATGAGAAAACAAACGCTTATTATTTAAAGGCTTTTGAGAGATATGAAAGAATGAGACTGTGACATTCAGTAAGGGTATTAAAATGTTGAGATGAATTAGCTATCATTGGAATGAAAACAAATGTTTGCCTTGGAAAAAGAAATACTAATTTTGCCTAAGTTTTAATACAACAAGCTCTCTGACACACTGATCCAGTTTCACAGCCTTGATTCTCTCTTGTTTTTAGATAACTCCTAAATTTATACTTCCAAGTGTCAGTCCTCAGTTAATTAAGAGTCTGACATCTCCAACTGTTTACTGAAAATTTTAACGCTCCTCAAACTCAAAATATGAAAAATTTACAACTTTTTTCTCCCCAAATTATCCCTTCCAGTTTTCATTTCATTCTCCCCTCTTCTTGAGGTAAAATTTATATCATTAACATATCCTCACCCATTACCCATATAGTTAACTAATTATCAAGTTCTTGCATATATTCTTCTCTTGTAAACTTTTCTGAATTCCTACTTTCTTTCTAATTTCATCACCCAGAATCCCATCACTCCATTCCCATGGATTAGAATAGGCTCTTTCCTTATTGGTTTTTCTTTTATTTTTCTTCCTCTTTTCAACTATCATCATGCATACTGTCTGCAATTTCATCTTCCTAAGTACTGCAAGTCCTCATGTTAGTCATTCCACAAGATAAAGTCGAAACTCTTTTGACTAGCCCTGAAGGCTTTATATAACATGGAGCCCTCCGATCTTCCCTCCAAAATGTAGTTGCCCTTGATCTCCCTTGCCTTTATTCATTCACTTACTCAACAAAAATTATCTTTAATACTAGGCATTATGTTTTATCCTGGATATAAAAAATAACAAATAATGATGTGGTCTCAGACTACAATATGCTAAAAACTAAAGGCAAAAAGACAGAAATGTAAAAACAAAAAATACTATGAATGTAGGACATAATATGGTTGACTATGGGAGACTACAATCAAAAGGATATGACAGAGTTGAGTGATAAACTTTAAGTGGAAGCTCACCAGGTAGACTTGAGGTGAATTTTAGGCAAAGGAACGAAGAGTGCAAGGGCATAGAGACATGAAAGGGTCTATGTGTCCATAGATCTGTAAATAGTTTGAAATATCTAGAACACAGGTTATTTGTTGGAGTGTGAGAAGACATAGTGGAGGGGTTGGCCTAAGAAAGGGACACATGCAGTTTATTTATAGAAATTTGAAAAAAAGAGAGTTTGGAGCATAGATAAAGAGAAGTTCAGAAATGTGATGATGGAATTTGTGAATATTCTTTAGTGATAACTTCCATTTCCTCAGTGGAATATGATGGTTATCAACTAGGGGTGAGGATGAGGCAGATGGTGCTGGAGGTTTGAGGAGAAAAATGATATAAAATAATTTTCTAGGAGAATGAACAAACATCAATAAAAGATTGATTTGTTTAAAAAAAGATCTTATTCTCCTGAAAGCATCAACCCAATTTATTTTTTCTATGATCCAGTGCGTCATACACAGTACACCCAGATGCTACTTCTAATCTGAAAAAAAAAATTTAAGAAAAAAACCTGACAACCTGCCTGCATAGATTAAAGTCTTTCAGTATTTTACTGTAAAGATAGTACATAGCTTAGTAAGAATCTGCATTGCCAGGACTGTTAAAATGAAAATTCCCAGGCCCTTCTAGGAATTCAATTTCACTAGATCTGGAGTAGGATTCCACAATCTGCAGTTTAATAAGCACTTTGGGTGATTCTCATTAAGGTCAATCTCCAATTCCACTTGAGAGAACCTCAATACAGAAGACAAAATCTCAACACCTTTGTGTGGTATCAAGGGTACTTCTTGCTGCTACTTCTCTGTGTCAGTCAGAGTTTTCTAGGGAAACAGAATCAATAGAAGATATAGATACACACATATACATACATATAATAGCTGTATAAAAACATAAACATATAGATTTATTTAAGGAATTGGCTCACACAATTGTGTGGTTTGAAAGTCTGAAATACATAGGACAAGCTTCCAGACTGGAACTCAGGACGGATTTTTATGTTATCATTTCAAGGCAGAATTTTTTCTTCTCCCAGAAACCTTCATTTTTGCTCTTACAGTCTTCAACTGGTTGGATGAGGTTCACCCAATTATTAAAGGTAATCTCCTTTACTTAAAGTCAACTGATTATAGGTCTTAGTTACAGCTATGGAATACCTTCACAGCAACATATAAAGTAGTGTTTGACTAAAGAGCTCAGCACCACAGCCTAGCCAAAGCTAACACATAAAATTAGCCATCATACTCTCCAATGTCATCTTTGAATGATTTATGACTCACAGTTTGCCAAAACAAAGTTGAATTGCTGGTCTTTCTTTAAGCATTGCATATTGTTCCCTCCTCCTAGATGGCTTCCTATGCCTTTTTTGTCTAGAAAACTCCCACAGATCCTTATTTCAGCTTAGACTGAGGCTCTCAATACTAATATTTACCTAAACAAGACATAGTGAAAATACTTGACATTGTATATTCATCATGACATGCTTTTCTACAAGAGTTCTTTGAAACAGAGTAATAAGCTAATAAGATAGGTGGATAGTGCTCTAACAGAGTATAGCACTTCATATCTGTGCATATTCTCTGTATAAAATAAGGACATAATAAATAATATAGGCTCATGATCATACTTCAAAATATTACTATGTGCTTAGGCATAAAGACCTTCTAAGACATTTCCCTTCCCTTCCCTTCCCCACCTCTCTGACCTGACAAGATCTTCACTTATTGATACTCTGTTTCTACTTTTTGATCATGGGAGGGAGCAAGATGCCAAGTGTATAGATAATTTGGAACCAACCATTATACTCCTAATTGTAACTTCATAACAGATTTAGAGAGCTTCAATCAAAAGCTTTAAGGGAAGCTCATTTTTTTAATCTTTGTCCCTTCCCCTCACTCTTCCTCTCTTCTCTCCCTCCCACTCTCCCTTTCTTCCTCCGTTTTTAAAATATCTTTTGCTACTACTGTGTCTGAATTGTAGAGCTTCTAGAGGAGAGCAAGAGACAAGAAATAAAGATTTAAAATGACTGTTTATTCTGATAGAGCTTTCACACTCACATCCTTTACTTGCAGACCAGTCATAGCTTCCCGTACATCTGTGCCACTATGGATGATTGCCCTTCTTGTGTTTGGGGTGTTGGCAATCTTCGGAGTGACTATTGGTCTCCTCGTTCATTTTCTGGCAGTAGGTTGGTAAATAATATATTTTTATTTATTTCATTTTATTGTAATCTTTACAAAAGATAAAAAAATGGAAACAATGAATTACCTCTTTTTAAAATGGCATCAGGAACCACAGATTGCAGAAATAAGCATTGTTAACATTTTTAAAACACTGTATTGCAGATATCTTTTTCACTATGCACAGGTAAAAAAAATGGAAATTCATACACAGACATAAATGCACAGATAGAAAGACTTTGGAAAACATAAGAAAAGTTGGAGGTTTTTTTTTTAAATGCTATGTTTTAACTTTAGATATTATATCACTCATGTCCTACTATGAAAGACAAGAAAATCATATATTTGTACTTTTCATTTTCCTCCCACACTTCTCACTAGTTTGTTAGCAATGTTATTCTTATTACATTGTCAGCATTTATAACACTTTGTTCCAGTCTGTAATAAAAGTTACTACAGTTGTTTAGTTTTGAATATATATTTAGATGGAGCGTATACTCACCATCAACTGTTTCTTCACAGCATTGCTATGCCTGGGTGTGTTTTTTTTTTCTCCTCCAAAGTTAGATATACTCATAAATAATCAAAGCTATTCGGAGTTTTTTTGTAAATAAAAACACAGCCCCTCCTTCACTATCCCTATTTCTCACTTCTCAGACACAACCAATTTCAACTCCTTGATTCTTAATATTGCTATATTCTAATTTTTCAGTTTCTGGTATCATCTGTTTACTTTCTGCTATTGAAGAATAAAGATTCTGCACACATTCATACCCCGGCAACATAGCAGTCATTTTGGGATTTCCCTTCAGCAGCACCCTGAGATGAACCTTCAACTATCTGTTGAGTCTGACACCCTAATGTCTGAATTCTTTTTCTTTTTTATTATTGTATTCACTCAATTATAGTGGAGTATATACTCCAGGAGCTTTCTGGGAAAGGGTTATGATGGGAACCCTTGTTGTGTGTGCCTGAAAATGTTTTAATCATATCCTTAGCCTTACTTAGCAATATAGAATTGTAAGTTGAAAACAATTTTTCCTCTGAATTTAGACGGTAATACTGTGTTGTCTTATTGCCTTCAAAGTTTCAGTCAAGAAGTCTGATGACATTTTGATCCTAGAATTTTTTAGTGAAATCTCTTCTACCCCTGTCCTTCAGGTTCTGAAACTTCATTGGATTTTTTTCTTTTTCCACAGTATTTTGAAATTTCGTGGTAATGTGACAGAGTATAGATCTTATTTTCATCTATTGTGCTGGCATTTAGTGGGCCATTTCAATCTGAAAATCCATATACTTCAGTTCCTGGAAATTTTCTTAGATTATGTCTTTGATGATTTCCTGTCCATGGTCTCTTTTTGAAGCTCCTGTTACTTTGACAGTGAGATTCCTAAATGTGACTTCTAATTTTTTAATCTTTTCCATTGTATTTTTTCATTTCTTAGTCTTTTTTTAAAAAAAATCACTTTCTTAATTTGCTCACGCTTACTTTCTAAACTTTCCATTGATTTTTTATGCTATTATATATTTAAATTCTGAGATATCATTTAATTATCTAAATGTTCCTTTATATAACATCTTGATCTTATTTATTACAAACATCTTCTATGAAGATAATAATGTTTAAATTTTTTGCCTGACTAGTCTCTTTTCCTTCCAAGGTTTTCTTTGGTTATTTTGGTCATATCTCCTATTTCATACTTTTCTCAAATATATGTTGATCCTTTGGTATCTGCTAATTTTTAAGATTGGGGATCAAAGACCTGACTGAAGGAAGAGCCTATTGCTGATGGTTTTTGTTACAGATGTTCTATCTGGTTAGATGTTTTGTTGAGAGAACCTAAATTACCAGTGTATTTAGGTATTTTCTCTTGGATTGGTCAGAATTCAAAAATCTTCTCTTCTCGTGCATGAATATGATATTTGCTGGTAGCTCTCTACAGTCAAGTTGGGAAGAGTCCAGCATAGAAGTTTTGAGTGTGGTACACCTGACCTCAACTATGTTTCAGTCTCCATGATCTGAAAACCTTAGCAGTTGGAGAAGACACTGGGAGCTAGTTGTTTCAACCAATTTTTCTGGTTTTAATTTCACTTCTTCTATTCCTACTTCCATGAGTAACTGGTACCATTTGAACTGCTCTTTTAAGGCAGCACATGCCTTTACTTTTCCCACTACAATATAAGGGTTTAGGTTTCTTGAGTCTATTATGTGAATTACCACTCACCTGCCCCCAGCTTCCATAATTTTGTCATTGCCTCCTCTCCCATTATCATTGCCTTTGTGGGTTAACTTCTTTAAAACCCCAAACCAAACACTTTCCTATCATTTTAGTGGGATTTGGAGAAGAAACATGTATAGATGCATTTATTAAATTCATCATCTTTAAGTGAATGTTCTTCATTCTTGAGTTTCTTGTTATGACTAATCTCTAGGTTAGCTATATGTCTTCTTAAAGTCATTCCTTTAAGATTTTGAGCTGCTGAAATTCCTGAGATTTTAAATGCATAACAATACATAAGCAAAAACTTATTTGTTTATGTTATCTTTTCCTTAGAACTTTGTAATTTTAGTAGAAATGGGGTTCGCCATGTTGGCCAGGCTGGTCCTGACCTCAGGTGATCCACTCACCTCGGCCTCCCAAAGTGCTAGGATTACAGGTGTGAGCGACCACACCCAGCCGAGCATTTTAAAAAAATAGACCGATGTCCCTTTGTTTGTCTTCTTTTGGGAAATAGCCATTCAGATCAACTGCCTGTTTTTAATTGGATTTCTTTTCCTGTTGAGTTGAATTCCTTGTATATTCCAGCCATTAAATATTAATCCCTTGTTGGATGAATAGTTTCCTTCTATTCTGCAGTTTGTTTCTTCATCCTATTGATAGTTTCCTTTGTTGTGCAGAAATTTTTTAGTTTGATATAATCCCATTCATCTATTTTTGCTTTTATTACCTGTGCTTTTGAAGTCTTATTCATAAAACATTTGCCAAGACCAATGTCTTAGGGCATTTCCTCTATGTTTTCTTCTAGTAGTTTTATAGTTCTGGGTCTTACATTTAAGTCTGTGACTTACAAGTTATCCTGATTTGATTTCTGTATACAGTGTAAGACAGGGGTCTACTGTCATTCTTCTATATGTGGATATCCGGTTTCCCCAGCATCATTTATTGAAAAGATTGTCCTTTCTCCAGTTTATTTTCTTGTTGCCTTTGTCAAAAATCAGATAGCTATAAATAGGTACCACACTATTTTTGTCATTGTAGCTTTGTAGTATATGTTGAAGTCAGGTAGTGTGATACCTCCAGCTTTGTTCTTTCACTCAGGATTGCTTTGGCTATTTGGGGTCTTTTGTGGTTTCATACCAATTTTAGGAGTTTTTTTTTTTTTTCTATTTCTTTGAAAAAAGTCATTCATAGTTGTATTGAATCTGCAGATTGCTTTCAGTAGTATTGTCATTTTCTTAAGTGAAATCAATGTATATTTATTGGTATATCAGATTTAAGTGAAATCAATGTATATTTATTTGTACATCGGGCACCTTAGAACAGAGTTTGAGAATAGTTGCAATAAGAACATATTTAAAACAGGAAAGCTGCAGCAACTGTTTTGGAAGAGAAAATTTAGAGACTCTTTTAAATAACAGGACAGTTAATTGTATTCAAATGTGGGCACCAGATAGTTTGTCTACCTTATTTGGATTTGCTTTTCACCAGTAGCCAGGGTAAGAAAATACTGTGATGAATTATGAAACATTCATTGCTGCTCAAAGGGGGCCTCTTTCTGGTCTAGAAAAGCAGCTTTTCTGCAGACAAATTCTAAGAGGAATTTGTTACCTGGACCCCTATGTAGTGGGTGATAGATGACTCGTGGGTAATAACAGGGTAGTATAATCATTTTAACAATATTAATTATTCCATTCCATGAACATGTGACGTCTTTTAATGTTTTTGAGTGTCTTCCATTTCTTTCATCAGTGTTTTGTAGTTTTCTTTATAGAGATCTTTTACCTCCTTGGTTAAATTCATTTGTAGGTGTCTCTTTTTCTGTAGCTATTGTACTTGGGATTCTTCTCTTGATTTCTTTTTCAACTAATTTGTCATTGATGTATAAAAATGCTACTGATTTTTATATGTTGATTTTTAATTCTGAAACTTAGTTGAGTTCATTTATCAGTTATAAGAATGTTTTTGGCTGGGTGCGGTGGCTCACACCTGTCATCCCAGCACTTTGGGAGGCTGAGGTGTGTGGATCACCTGAGGTCAGGAGTTTGAGACCTGCCTGGCCAATATGGCGACGTGCCTGGCCAATACGGCGAAACCCCATCTCTAAAAAAAAAAAAAAAGAAAAGAAAAAAAGAATGTTTTCGTTAAGTCTTTAGGTTTTTTCAAGATTATGTCACCTATAAACAGGGACAATTTAACTTTCTCCTTTGGATGTTTCTTCCCTCATTGCTCTGCCCAGAACTTCCAGGCTGAGGGAGTCTGCAGTTTATATCTTCATCTATTATCTCAACCATTCTTTTATCTTACTGTTGTTTTCTTTAACCCTAGGGTTCATTTATTTTCATTTTTTAAGAGTTAAGAAGCTGGAGTGGCCCTGAAAAATATGTCCCTAATTTGCAGACTCTTTCAGTTATGATATAGTAATTTCTGATGTCCCTTCTTTCTTTTCCTAGCTTACCTTCAACAAGTTGCCTTAGCTGGAGGATTGGATCATATACAATAAAAATGTCACAATTATATGATTTCACTTTCATTATTACTTTTGTCATTCTGCAGTGTTAAAATGGGCCTTTTTTTTTTCATAGATACTAAGGTATTTGACATATGATACATATTATCTCCACTGTGATACATATTAAACATTTAGGAATATGCTAGATATTGCACTATTATGCACTACATTTAGGAATATGCTAGATATTGCACTATTATTGCACTATTATGCAATATCTAGCATATTCCTAATGAAATAAAAATACTCCTGTTTTTTTCTAGGCACTGAAGTCTTAATACTCAATCATTGAGAACTTTTAGAAAAGTGTGTGTCTAGTTTAATTTGTGAGATGTATCTCTGTTGTATATAATCTCTCACTTTAGGGTGTATTTCACAATTTAGAGCATATTTACTTCACATTATAAAATTTGAAGTTGTAAGTTGTAGCTGCATTATTTGCTTGTTTCCTTAGAACAGAGCTCACTATTCTTATCTCCTGTTCTTTTTCTGGGCTTAGAAGTATGAAAATGTACTACTTTTACTCTGTCAGCTTTAGATGGAAGTCCTCTCATAATTTATGTTTAAACCCTGATATTGCATCCAGAGCAGTCAGGAAAAAAATATGTGTATGTGTGTGTGTGTGTGTGTGTGTGTGTGTGTGTGTTTTAGGTTTTCTTTCCAGAAATAGGTTTTAAGTAATTAAGTTATAGAATGATTTCTTTTTTTTTCTGCTCCATCATCCATCTTTCTCAATTCATTTCGGGATTTAAACTACTTATATAGACAGAAATGTTAATCATATGGTACAAGTATGCCTTGTAGACATCCCATTCCCAGAGGTTATTTTTATCCCATTAGGTATCAGCTAAGCACAATGGCTGCACTCACAGTGACCTCAGTATAGTCAGTGAGCAACCTCAGTGTCCCATTAAGACTGCTACACAGAATTAAATCAACTAATTTAATTAAATCAACTAATTAAATCAACTAATTTAATTCTGTGTAGCAGTCTTAATGGGACAAGGAGATGTTCAAGAGTTGATTTTCTTGTTCTAGGGTATGTTTTCTTTATCTAAATTGCCATAGACATTAAATATTCAGTTTATTCACTCACTCTTGGAAAAGAACTCCATTCAGTTGTAATCAAACCAATCCATATTCTGCCAATGTATTAAATTAATTTAATCCTGTATTAATTAATATTCATGGCTGTTGAACATTGTAATAGGTAGAAATAATTAGGAATCCAAATAAGAACTGAATGATGCATTGTGAAGAGTGAATTATGAGAGAGAAGCTACATCATTTCAAGGTCTAATTCTTGCTACTTATAAAAAATCTAGTACATAAACTTAGTTTCAAGATCTAATTTTTACTTGTTATAAAAAAAACCTAGTAAACCTCTGTTATAAAGCTTTATCAGTTTATCTGTATAGTAAAAGATCTGTGACCCACAGAAAAGTTAACTGAAATTAACAATATTCCTTCATAAATCATTCATAATCAACCCATTTTCAGCATTTTATTTAGAACTTTCTGACTTCTTTTACCTCAACTTCACTATAAAATATTTTCACATTTATAGTGATATTATATTTAATCATACTGTCTCATTTTCTGCATTCACATAGAACTTGCAATTGAAAAATAAACTTTGCCATTTAATCATATCTTATTAATACCTCATTTAATGGTTTAATCCATATCATCTCTTACACAAGATGATCTTCAAAGGCAATAATCATATTGCAAAATGATATTAATATTTATTTAGTTCATATTATATGCTAGGCACTCTTATGCAATATCTAGCATATTCCTAAATGTTTAATATGTATCACAGTGGAGATAATATGTATCATATGTCAAGTACCTTAGTATCTATGAAAATTTAGGAAGGAAATGTATCTTAAGTGTGGGCTTTGGAATCAGACAAATTGAGTTTTGATCCTTGGCTCTTCTTAGTAGCTATATAATTTTGGGTAAATTACTTAGTCTCTCTGAGACTACACTTCTCCTGAAAGATTAATATATTTCATAAAGTTTTTCTAAAGTATCTTTGCATAGAAGATACTTACATGGTAACTATTTTTATTCATAATCTGAAAATTGATTACTATAGACAGAAATCTTTTTATAGTATAAATTCCTGTCTCAACCAATATGTTACTGTATCTGAACTTTATATCTTCATCTATTATCTCAAACATTCTCTTATCTCTCTCTCTCCATATATATCTCTCTATATACATATATGTGTATATATATATATGTGTGTGTATATATATATTTATCTTAGACAAAGTTCAGACAGAGTAACATATTGATTGAGACAGGAATCTATCTATCTAACTATCTATCTATCTATCTAGTCCATTATTGGTCCTATAAACATAATGCCTATATGATCTAATCAACTGTACCTAAATAATTCACAAGAGTTTATCAATGTCTAATATGAGCACATTACATCTAGTTGTTATTACTAAGTAACCTATATCTGGATTTGAAGTTTATTTAATTTAAATAATTCTTGGATCATTTCTTGATCTCACAGCAAACAGGATCTACTTCTACCAAGGTAGCTTTAAGGTGCCGGATATCCCATATAATAGAAATTATGAAAGGGAGACATCACCAGAAAATAACTATCTTAGAAAAATTCTTGACACTAGGGTAAGTTAGTATTTTCCCATATTTGTTTCATTGTTAATTCTCTGAAATATAAATATTGAAATTTGATATTTGACTCTATTTTCTCTCTTAACAGATGGTTGATGCATTTCAAAGTTACAGCATTTACAGACAATATGTCTCTTCTCAAGTCATCACACTGGTGTAAGTAACTAACATTAACCATCAGAAAAGAGATCAACTCATTATACATACCACTGTACTTCAAATTTTTCTATAAAAAGAGTCTGTTGATATGGTATAGTCCTTGGCCAATAAGCTATGAATACCAAGCATTATCACAAATAACAGACAAATTTTTCAATGTAAAACCGAAGCAAAGATTGGGCTATATAGTTGAGTTCACTAGATGTACTGTCAATACATTAATCCTCAAATTACAAATGTTTCATCTTTTTGGTTTCCTAAATATCTATGCCGAGAAAACACTAGATAGTCCCATAGACCAATGTTTGATGCTCTAACACTTTTATTTAGCAGTAGCAAAAATATAGATCCTGATTTATCTTACCTTGTGACTTGCAAGTCAGATAAACACTTAGCGGAAATACCCCTAGAATTCTTAGTAGATACAGGGTAGGAGAGAGCCTATCTACACTAGGCTTTGAGATCAAGAAAAACCTTCTAGTCATCATAATAAGAAGTAAAATAGCTATGCTGTGTTCTTGGCATATATGTTTGGAGTGGCATAGACTGGCCAAGGCAGCCGTAGAATAGGATTTAGACAACCTGAGCGTAGCCTTTGTGATTTAGTAGCCCTAGAGTTTTTGGCAGGTTACTGTATTATTTTGAGTCTGTTTCTCTATCTCAATATATGTTAATAATAATACTTGCTTTGCCTCACTCACAGAACTATATTCACGATAAAAAAGAAAATATATGTGGAAAAACTTGCAAATAACACATTTCATATGAAGGCAATGATTGCTTTTACTTCCATCAGTGCCACAGGACTATGTCTGCTCTTCTTCCCTGCTCCTGGGTCTCCTGGAATTGTAGAAAAGATTAAGCTCTCAACTAGCATTAACACTGGAGGTCAATTTTGGTATTGAACATAAATGTGAGACTAAAAGTTGAAGGGCCCAGATATCTCTCAGAGCTGACTGCAACCACGAGAGATGTCTCTGTTTTGTTTTCCCATGCATGTAAATTCATGTATCTATAAACAGCATGGACCAAAAGGAAGCCATGAAGAGGCCACGGGACAGAGCTTTTCACTTTGGCATACACTGCTATAATAATCAAACTTATGTCACTTGAGTGCTTCCCAGGAATTGTTATGGATTTATGTGACAAAATATTGAGCATCCCTGAGGGAGTCCCAAAGCATAATAATGCCACTTCAGACACAAGCCTCAGGACTTCGTAACAATTCCTACATGTCTATTAGCTGGCTAGCTCCTCAGGCTGGCTTCCCTTTTCTCGATTCCAGACACATCCTCCCTAAAAACCACAGTCAGATTAATCTTCCTCAAATACAGTTTAACTGAACAGCTTTCCATCACTGCTACCCCTTAGTTAGCATTAAAGAGCCTTCTCTGGTTGAGCTCAGTCTCCTAGACACTGCTGTTATTTTATGAGTGAACATAAGGTGACAGTGTGCAGCATATAGACAGCTCTGTAAAGAGCCCAGGTTATACAGTCAACTGGACTAAATCTAAATTCTAGTGTAGTATGTACTTACTCTTGAATACATTATGTAACTTCTCAGAGCCTCAGTTTTTCCTTGTCTATAACATGAAGATGACACCTATGCTGCAGGATTATTGTGGAGACTAAGTGTGCTAATAAATGTGATAACAAATACGAAGTGCATTGGAATATAGCAGATGCCCAATAGATGCTAATGAATATTATTGCCATCAGTTATTCTGAAGAAATATTCCTCCTTATCTCTGCTGTATGCAATTTTCTGCTTGACAATGAAGTAGAAACAAAAATACATTAAGGGTCAGTGTGTATGTCACCTCCTCCATGCAAATTTCTCTGATATTTTATGTAAAAAATGACTTAACCTTCCTGGGAATATCTCCACATAAGATAAACGTATTATTGCTTTTACTTCATTTATTATAGTAATTTGTATATATGCCTTATCTCCCCTAAAAATCTACAATTTCCTTGAGGGTGGAAGCTATGTCTCAGTCACCCTTGCACTTTGCATCACCTAATAGCACCCAGTTCAGTTGCTTGTCTATAGTAGTTGCTCAACAAGTGATTGATGAATGTATTAATAAATCATCCTAGTTCTTAGGTGATACTTTTACCCTATGCCTCAGGCAATTCTTGTTTTTTTTTTTTTTTTTTTGAGTTGGAGTTTTTTTCATGTTGCCCAGGCTGGTATGCAGTGGCATATTCTTGACACGCTACTACCTCCGCCACCCAGGTTCAATCAATTCTCCTGCCTCAGCCTCCTGAGTAGCTGGGATTACAGATACACACCACCATGCCCAGCTAATTTTTTTTATTTTTAGTAGAGATGGGGTTTCACCTTGTAGGCCAAGCTGATCTTGAACTCCTGAACTCAGGTGATCTGCCCACCTCAGCCTCCCAAAGTGTTGGGATTACAGGCACGAGCCATCTGGCCTCCCTTTTTTAGATTCATGTAACTGCTTGTCCTCTAAATTGAATAATACAGCTGCATGCATACTGTCACCAAGCAAATACAGGAAGATGGATGGTCCTGTGCTCAACCTAAAGGTACTCCACAAACCTGTAAAAAAAGAAACCAAGATATGAAAGATCAGACAATGGGGAAGGAAATGCTGTTTTCAGTAACATATAAAAGTTTTATGTTGTTTCCAGTCCTGATAACAACACTGTGACAGCACATATATGGCTGGTATTCAAGGGTCCCAGATCAATGAAAGAAAACACAAGAAAAAGAATTGAAAGTATTTTACATCAGATGCTGAAGAACCACTCAGGATCCTTGACTACAGATTCTAATTCTCTGAGGCTTATCGGGAAGGTCATGTTGGGAATGGTGTTACTTTCATCATTTTACCCTAGAATATGTCACAAATATCATATACAGAACTGATCTTCAAATTTTTAAATGAATGTCACTGTTTTACATCAGAGCAATTATTTCTATTTTTCACTATTAAAAGCAGAATCAAATTGCAATAATACCAAACTTTCTGTTTCAGGGGTGAGGGCAGGCTGCTTTTCATTCTAAAGCAGATATTAATACTTTTAACAGTCCTTATAAGTACTGATGTGTCTTGCTAATCTTTTAAAAATCTCCTATAAATTTCAAAAACAGCATTGGATCCACCATTATAAGACAGGTCACTTTTTAAAAGTTATTTTTTGTATACTGTCAGGAATTAGGTTTACTTGTAGGGAATTCCTTTTCTTCTAAGAAAAGACACTCACAGTTTTCCACGGTAGACGATGTAGAATACAATTCTAATTAAATAAGAAAGAATTCTCGCATGCAGAACCATGATGAAGGCACCTCATATCATACTTTCATTTATAATAAAAACAATTCCAACGAACCACTGTTCTCCCCTTTGTGCTAACACTTTTTCTTGAAATTCAAAATTATTTATGAACCCTTTTGCCCTGCTGGACCTACCATCTTAATCCATTGCCCCAAGGTCAGTGGTGCTAGGTTTTAAATTTACTGTGAATTTTTTGTTCTATTTCAGAAATCAGTAAGGTCAATGCTGCAAAAATCATCAATAACCGTAAGTTCAGATACTTTTTAATTAAATTTATGAGATGATCTAAAGCATAGCAGTTTTTGTTACTATTGGTCAGGCACAGTTTGAAGTGCTTTACATGTACAGTAATTCATTTAATCTTTGTAACCATCCTGTATATGGGTATGATTGTCATTCCATTTTTGAGATGGGGAAACTGAAGCACAAAAGAGTGAAATAATTGTCTAAATTCATCCAGCTTGTGAATGGTGAGGCCAGAATTCAAACTCAAGGAGTCTGGTTGCAGAGCATGGACTTAACTATAACTTTATCTGCCTTCCACAGCTCACACATTCTCTAAGTGCTGGTGTCTTGGAGACAGTATGCTGGGTATGCAAGCACTCCACTGGCTGCTAGTGATTCCTGTACAGATTACACTGTACCTATCAGTAGAAGATATTGTCAGATACAACCATACAAAGCCAACTCAGCTCACTCTCTGCTTTGTGATCAAACATTATTTTCCTATTCTTAATGAAACAAAACTGACTTTTTCTGACAGGCTGTGGGAGACGAGCCAGGATGTCACCTACATTTGATCGAGTCAGGGGAGGTTCCACTGCTCAGGAAGGAGAATGGCCATGGCAAGCAAGCCTTAAAATGAATGGGCAACACTACTGTGGAGCATCACTGATCAGTGAAAGATACTTGGTGACTGTGGCTCACTGTTTTAAAGTGTAAGTTCATCATGTTGCCTAAGGCTATGGAAACTGAAGGCTTTGGGGGAAGTTCCAGTTTGCTCCTGTTATCCCGGTTTAAATGTTAGCAGCACTCTGTTTCATTCTCAAAAGTGTCCTGGTTTGGAGGACAAATTATATGGTAAGCCTATCTAATGCTTTCCTACCTTACCAGTCAAAATAGGAAGAATCATTCACTCTTGACGGTGCATTTTTTTCTTCACATGATACTTACCTCTCATTACTTTATACTACAGACATCCTAAACTACTTGTAGTTGCTGAAACACATTCTGTTTCATACCTGTCTTCCTCTCTGCACATGCCTGTCCCCATCTCCTCGTCTTTTAGGCAAATAGGACTTAGTCCCATAATCTTATCCAAAATGCTATTTTCCCTAAGAAATCGTCCATTCCCTTAAGAATACAGATTTAAGTCCTCCTGTTTTGCAGTCCCACTAATTATATACACCACTATTTAACATATTACAACTGCTAGTGTTTACACCTCTCTCACTGTATTTAAAATTTTTGATGGCAAGGCCATTTATTTTTATTCTATACCCCCATTGCCTTACATAGTATATGGTGTAGAAACTCAAGATTTTTTGAATGAATTAAAAAATCAGATTATATCATTGCTAATGAACTACAGAGCAAGGAAATATTCATGCCAAGAGAAGAGTACAGTAGAGGCAGAATATGTTTCTATTATCTTGAAATAAATACAAAATACACGATTTTTGTTTCTTTAGGACAAAAAATCCAAAAAACTACACTGTCAGCTTTGGCACGAAAGTAACTCTTCCCTATATGCAACATGATGTTCAAAAAATCATTATTCATGAGGACTACATCCAGGATGACCATCATGATGATATTGCACTTATACTGCTCACTAGAAAAGTTTTGTTTAAGAATGACGTACATCAAATTTGTCTTCCCAAAGCCACACAGATATTTCCACCTGGCGAAGGAGTTGTTGTTACAGGATGGGGAAGACTTTCATTTAATGGTAAGATCAGTGAAAACTTAACGTATCATGTAAGGTACAGAAGAAACATGAAAATAATAATCTAGGTGTAGAGTCAAAGGCACCATTTAACTCCAGATGCTGAGTACTCCCAGACAATTTCTTAAGGAATAGTGCATATGGAGTTACGACTGCAAACTGCCTGGGTTTCAAACATTCCAAGGAAACCAATTTGGTTGTAGAACCTCCCTAACCTTGAAAATCCAACTGAGAAAGCTCTGGTCCAAAAATGTGGGAAAAGAGATAAAGAGAGACAGGCAACGTTAGAAAGACATTTCAAATTATAATTTGAATATTTCTTTTTTATCAGTTTGAGTGAGGAAAGTGAATGGGCTTTTTCATTCTAAAAGTATGCAACAGTCAAATATAGGTCTTAAGTACAGAGGATAAAGCAAGGTCATCCAGCTCTTTCAGCTTGTTTGCCTATCATATTTACTTCCTTTAGGTAAATACCCGGTGTTCCTTCAGAAAGCACTTGTGAAGATTATTGATACAAACACTTGTAATGCTAAAGAAGCCTATTGTGGTAAGGTACAGGACACAATGCTATGTGCTGGGTACATGCCTGCCAGGTAATTCTGGCCATTGTTTACATTGACTGATAGTATGTAAATAACTGCTCTTACTTTATGAAAATCATCAATATGAAGACAATTCTATACTTCAATTAATTTGCACTTTTCCAATCCTGTCAAAGTCCCTCTCAGCTTTGGCACTAAAGTAATTCTTCCCTACGTGCAACATATGTTTTTAAGTGTTTAACAAACATTTGTGCTGGACTTATTCTGAGTCAAACACTGTTCTAAGTCCTCTACAAATATTGATTCATTTAATTACCATTACACCCTTATGATGTAGGTAATACCAGTATTCTCATTTTATAGATGAGGAAATTGAGGCAGAGGAAATTTTAGTAATTTGCACATCATACATGCAGTAAGTGGCAGAACTGGCATATAAACCGAGACTGTCTAGCACCACAGTCCAGACTCCTAGCTACATTTCAATAAATAATCAGTCTCAGAATTTTTTCAGTTACTTTCAACCCGTTCTGAAATTCCTCTCACTTTCTTACCCCCTTATGGTTAGAGTTCTGATACTTTTCTCAGATATCAAGTCCTATATTCCAAGTATATTCATATGTCTTCCAAAGCTTTGTCATGAAATTAAAGCTTGTAACTTATTAAATCATACCTTCTGTGCAGTGGCTCATGCCTGAAGTCCAAACAATTTGGGAAGCCAAGACAGGAGGACTGTTTGATATGAAGAGTTCGAGACCACCTTAGGCATCACAATGAGACTTCATCTCTACAAAAAAATATAAAAATTAGTTAGCTTAGTGTAATAGCATGCCCATAGTCCTAGCTACTGAGGAGGCTAGGTGGGTGGATTGCTTGAGCTCAGGAGTTCCAGGCTGCAGTGAGCTATGATCATGCCACCACACTCCAGGCTGGGAGACAGAGTGAGACCCTGTCTCTAAAATATAAATAAATTTTAAAAATTAATCACATCTTCCAGTTTCAAGTAAACCCCAGAGTCCTAGGGAAGGAATTCTGCTAGTCACAGTTGAAGTTAATGGTGACACAGGGATTATACTGTGGGTTGAATGCTAATGACTTACAAACTTTATCTACAGTTATCATCTGGTGTAAATGAAGTAACTGAAAGGAAATTCTCACAATGATAAATATCCTTTGTTTTATTCAGGGCGACGCTGGAGGACCACTAGTTCATCCTAATTCTTGAAATATTTGGTACCTTATTGGAGTAGTGAGCTGGCGAAGGAATGAATGTGGTGCAATCAATAGTCCAGGGGTCTACACGCGAGTGACCACCTACCGAACTGGATTGCCTCTAGAACTGGTGTCTAAGAGAAAATAATCTCCTAGCAACTATTGTAGGTCATTTTTGCCTGTTACTCCTAAGCTTTATTTAACATGCATTTTAAATTGGTGTGTACAATGGCCGTTTTGAAAGAACTGCCATCCTGAAGGAATATTTATGAACTTCTAAGCCAACTCAATAAGACAAAACAAGATATTTCAGGTTTGGTCCAGAAAGGCCTAAGCAAAGAAAGTGTTCACATCAAAAACAGACTAGTATAATACAAATTATTTTTCTATTTCATTAACTCACATCATGGCTATCTCACCACAGCATAAACTCTTGGTTTTTGTCATTCAGACTTTCTAGAATTGTGAAAGTATGTCCTTGTCCATGGCAAATTAGTCACTGTGAGTGACTGGAATCAATACTTTATGTGGGTTGGGTTGGAACATGCTATATCTGCCTTCATGTGACAGCTTTTGTAGAAGGTGTGTGGTTGTGACCTAAATCTAGTCTGAATGTAGGTCCCGAGTTACATTCTTTTATTTGTATGGGGTTTTGATCAATTCCTGCAATCACTGTGAAAGAATTTAACCATCAGCAAAACTAGACAAAACAGCACATTTTAGACGTACAGAGACCAGGCAGAGTAGTAGTTCTTTACCGTTGTTAAAAGTTTCTGTGGGAATTCCTTACTTGTAACATATTTTGAAAAAGTCACTATGCACCCTGAAAATGTGTAATGTATTTTAATTAAAACAAATTTAAAAGCAAACTGTTCGATGACAGTTTTCTTTTTGGTTTTTGTTTGCCTTCTTGAGAATTTGTGGGTGGGTTTACTCTCTCTCAACTTTTTTTCTGTAAAAAGGTTTGCTTCTACTTGGACCATGGCTTGGGGGAGGGCGAGAGGTGGTTAAAAAGTATCTTGAGAGGTGGGGCCGTCACTCATGCCTGTAATCCCAGCACTTTGGGTGGATCACTTGAGGTCAGGAGTTCAAGACCAGCCTGGCCAACATGATGAAACCCCGTCTCTACTAAAAATATTAGCCGGGTGTGGTGGCTCATGCCTGTAATCTCAGCTACTCAGGAGGCTGAGGCAGGGGAATTGCTGAAACCCAGGATCACTTGAGGTCAGGAGTTCGGCACCAGCCTGGCCAAAATGGTGAAACCCTGTCTCTACTAAAAATACAAAAATTAGCTGGTGGTGGTGGCTCACGCCTGCAATCCCAGCTACTCGGGAAGCTGAGGCAGGAGAATCACTTGAACCCGGGAGGCGGAGGTTGCAGTGAGCCGAGATCTCCATTGCACTCCAGCTTGGACGACACAGCGAGACTCTGTTTAAAAATAAATAAATAAATAAATAGTACCTTGAGGCTGAAGGGAGCAGCTGGGCGCCATGGGCTCCTAGTTGCGCCGGAGGAAGACACCTACCCAGCGCGGGTTGGGCCCCTTCTGCCTGCCGAGTGTGGTCAGGTGGTCGCCCACCTTCCGGGTGAGTTTCTGCTCGCGCCCTAGGAAGTGGTTCTCCAAGAAGCCACAGAGGTGAGGGTCAGCCTGCATCACGCTCAGGGTGTGCAGATCCAGCAGGGCCTGGTTCAGGCTTGTCTCTAGGGCGGCTTGCAGGGTGCCCAAACGGCTCTCCCATTCCTCCCAGGCCGCTTCTGCATGGCATCGCAGAGGGCTCCGCGCTGATTTTGCGTCTTCCACAGACGCTGCGCGCCCTGTCGCTTCTCCTCGGTCAGCTCTCGGAAGGAGTGTCCCATGCCCTCGTCGCGGTGGAAATGGAGGCCCAGAGAGAAGTAGGTGAGGGAAGCCCGCAGCCGCCGGTTGACCAGGCTGCTGACGGCGGCCTCCAGTTCGGTGCAGTAATTCTGGCTGATCTAAGAGCTCATGGTTCCTTGGCTAGGAGCTAAGCGGACAGGCACACAAAAGAAAGGGGGTCTTGAGCGGGTCTTGGCCTGCGGGATGATGGGAAGGCCGAAAAGATGGTTCTGGGAGCTGCGGCGGGGGTGGGGGTTTGGGGAGGAAGTTAAGGAGGGGTCAGAGGCTGGAGGCGGGAAAGAAGGAAGTTCAAGAAGCAATCCGCGCGGTATGTCTGCAGGTGACTTTTTTGTGTGACACAAATTTAATTTCTGGCCATGGTCCCGGTCCCACAGCCCCTAGAAGCAAGCATAGGGCACTGCTTTATGAACCACACGGTCTCCATGCATCAAGTCACTACAGTCTGTAATATTCACTTTTAGAAAGTTAAAATTTTTACTGGTGTTTACTGAAAATTTGATTTAGTGTCTTGACAAGTCCTTACATAGTATTTAAATTTTACTTGAGCTTCAGTGACCTAGATTAGATCTATGAGAAAGTCTTTTACTTACTGATTTTTTTACTTCACAAAGTATGGATTTTATACTATCTACTGATAACCATTTTGCATTTATCAAAGATCCCAAATAAGTATATGTGTAATAATAGTTGTCCTAAAATTTTATTAAATTACTTTTAAATGGCATTTTTAGTTCTTTTATATGATACGTAAACTCAGATTCTTAAAACGTTAAAAGACCAAAGGCCTCTAAAAGTAGTCTCAGCATATTAAACTTCAGTTATTAATGATCTTGGTATTTAATCCCTTTGGTGGTAATTAACATCATATATTGTATTCATTATCATCATCATAAATGAAACAGTAATGCTTAACATTTATTGAGTTCTTACTATGTGTCAGGCACAATTCCAATGACTTTGCATGTGTTATCCCAATTGATCCTTCTGTCTATTCCATGAAGAATACTATTATTATTTTAACTTTATAGATGAAGAAACAGATACCAAGAGGTTAACAACCATGTCCAAGAATGCAGAACAACACCCACTTTACACAATCCTGCCTCTTAGTCATGGAAGTCCAGGATAAGGAAGTGACTTTAACCAGAGATGTTGACAATTCACATTTTTGTGGGAGTTCTTGTTTCTTGGTTTTATGTGTTTGTGTGTTTGCTGGCTTGCTTTTTCTGAAACGAGTGAAAATTCCTTATAGTTTTGGGTAATACCTAATACTAGTAAGAAGTCCATGCTGGGAAAGGACATCAGCACTACTTTCACAAAGGCATTTATATTTTTAAGGTATTTTATATTTCTCACTTGAGCCTCTATAAAAATGCCCTCTGAATCATAGTCTGGCAAATTTGGCTCTCATTCAGGTGGAGCCTGTACACCCATTCATTTAGAAGGGGCAGAGGAGATTAAAGGATCTAGTCTTGGGGTGGAGGTAGGAGTTTATGGAAAGGAGATTATGGAAAGTGATACTAGTGACTGCTAAGATTCTAATTAATCTTGTAATTTTATGTTTTTAAGCCTTCAGATGCAACTTGCATACTAGTGTAATTGTTCCATGTGAATCCATGCCAGAACTCTGTCTAGGAGTTGGAATCTTTTTTGCTCCCATTTGCCTCTGAGAGCCAGAGTTTATTAATGTGGAATAGCAAACTCAAATTTTGTTAAAAAAACATTTTATCACAAATAAATATTTCCATACCTTAAAGTGAAAATAGCTTGATGGTACCTAATTGATAAATTTTTAAACTACAACTTAAACTGAATTCTGTATGTTACTGAATTAAAGTTTGTTAATGACAAAACTTTGCAATGAGAAGTAGCAATGCAGATGCAGCTGTTTTATATCTTAAAAATTTTATGAATTATTGGCCAGACGTGGTGGCTCACTCCTGTAATCCCAGCATTTTGGGAGACCAAGGTGGGTAGATCACGAGGTCAGGAGCTCAAGACCATCCTAGCTAACACGGTGAAACCCTGTCTCTACTAAAAATACAGAAAATTAGCTGGGTGTGGTGGCATATGCCTGTACTCCCAGCTACTCAGGAGGCTGAGGCAGGAGAATTGCTTGAACCCGGGAGGCAGAGGTTGCAGTGAACCGAGATTGCACCACTGCACTCCAGCCTGGGTGACAGAGCAAGACTCTGCCTCAAAAAAAAAAAAATTATGAATTATTTATTAAAATCAAATACTGCTAATTAGTATTATGTCCACCATACACTATTCAAAACAAATAGATAATTCTGTGGATATTTTAAAATATACCATAAACAAAATGTTAAAGTATGCTCTATTTAATTATAAACAAATTAAAGTGTGCTCTATTTAATTATATAAACTTGTAAATAATGTTGTTAGAAATAAATACTACTACATTGGTTGTTTTATTCAGAAAATAAATTAAGAAAAGTAGAGACAGGGTCTCACTATGTTGCCCAGGCTGGTCTTGAACTCCTGGCCTCAAGTGATCCTCCTGCTTTGGCTTCTCAAAGTGCCAGGATTACAGGCAGGAGCCACTGTGCCTGGCCAATAAAATACAATTTTTAACTATGTTTCCTGATAGTTTTGATGTTATCATTAAGAGTGGTACAAAATTTGGCACAGGTAGTTTTGAGTAGAAATATTTATTTTGAATACTTTATACAAATTAATTAAATGTGCATAACAAAATGTGTGTGGTCCATGCATAGTACAAAAGAGGTTTCAATGAAAGTGTTTTAAAAGGGTATGACAATGTAGATTATTACACATATTAAATTTCTATACTTTAAAATCCTAAGATTAAGAAAAGAAAAATAATGATTACTTTAAAAGATTATTCTAGGTATTTAGTTTTTAATCAAAAGAAATGAAACCTCAGAGAGCTCAGTGTTTGCCAAGTCCAGAAATTTAATGTCCAGTCAGTAATCATAATTTTTTTTAAGTCCTGGGAAGGATACTTCTTTTAGAGCATTGCAGAGTGATAACTGGATTATCACTGGCCTGGTGATTTTTTATTACGTAGCTGACCTAAATGGTTTAATATTTGCTCATCTCTCCTTTATTCTTAAATATTAATTAGGACTTTTACGGTGTCTGTAGGATGATACAGGTTCTGTAACTTTGATTTTTCTGTAAAACCAGCATCTATATCAAGTTTCCTTTTTAGTGAACACTTTTTGGAGTTTTGTCTTTTCAGTTCTCAGCTGCTTATGTTTCTTTCTTCATTTCTTTCTTCATTCATTCTCAGCCACAAGACATTCTACAGGCCTTTTTGAATCCAGTAAACTGCTGACTTTGTTGGTTTGCTTTTTGTGATTCTGTAACATCCTTGGAAGCATTGCTTCAAATAATGTATAGCGTTTTTGGCTCTCTCATTTTCTCAGAGTATTAGGTCCTGTCAAAAAGAAAAACAAAACAAAAGAAAAAGTAAAATCTGAATTTGTGGCATGTGTTCCTCTTAGGAAAGGTTACTCTTCTGGGAAAGAAGGGGACTCAGGCCCTCAACATCCTCTGAAGAGTATGTGTATGAAGGCTGAAGGTAGGTCCTTCTATTCTTACCCATATTCTGCTGGCTTTTCATTTTATTTTATTTTCCTTTCTTTCCTTTCTCCAACACTCCTATATGGGCAGTAGCTATTTCATGAATCTATGTATTTACTGTTATAAATGAGCCTGCTCAGATTGTTAGCCTCCCTGTTTCAAAAGGATATTGACTTTTGTAGTCATAAGAAGCCTTTTAGCATTTTCCTACAATTAAACATCTATATGTTAGTTTCTATTCCATTCATCCTATCACTCTCAATAGTTTCTGGGGTGGGTAGCAGCCTCAAAGCAAAGGATAGCAGTGCTATATGTAGCATAGAAAGGGAGAATGTAGGGGAGTTCAGCCAAGCTTTTATGAGAAACTCTCTCCTGCACCTAGGAATCTGGAATAGTAAGAGCTTTGCTACTTTCTCTGGAGGCAACTTTTTTTGTTTTTGTTGATTGAACTATATCAACAAATTTTTTCTGTGTTGTTATATTGAAATCGATTAGTACATCTTGCATTTTGAATGGATCTTTTATTCATGCACGATTTTGTGACATAATTTGTATGTCTTGTTGAAAAAGTTGGTTAACTAAGTGATATAGTTTGGCTCTGTGTCCCCACCCAAATCTCATCTTGAATTGTAATTTCCATGTGTCCAAGGAGGGGCCTGGTGGGAATCGATTGGATCATGGGGGCAGTCTCCCCAGTGCTGTTCTTGTGATAGTGAGTGAGTTCTCACGAGAGCCGATGTTTAAATGTGTGTGGCTTCCTTCACTCTCTCTCTCCTGCTACCATGTAAGATGTACCTAGCTTCCCCTTTGGCTTTTCCCATGAATATTATTTCCTGAGGCCTCCCCAATGTTGTTTCTTGTGCCTCACAGTTTCATATGGATCTGTGAGTCAATTAAATCTATTTTTTAAATAAATTACTCAGTCTCAGCTATGTCTTTATAGCAGTGTGAGAACAGACTAATACACTGAATTAAGTAAATAGTCCAAATGTTGACACCTTTCATTGTACTATATTACAAAGTCATGTTCATTAATATCACTGATCACATCATAAAAATCTTTTAAGTATTAGGGGGCTGTCAGGTTCATGGTAGCACAAATAAGTTTACCAAAATTCTAATTTTCTCAATAGATCTCAAATTTCATAATTAACAACAAATAGTCATTTTCTTTGTAAGATGCTTACTTTATCAAGAAAGTGTCTACCACATACAGATTCTAAATATGCTAAATAAATGCTGATTCTGATTCTAATAGGTTTTCTGTCATTCTTAATAAATAAAATGTTGTTCCATGACAAAAATGATGCATTTAGCTTGCAAATCATAAAATTGCTTAAGTGCTTTTACTCAAGAATGCCGTTTAATTCAAGTATGCAGCAACCATGCTTATGTGTACTTCTCATTTTGTCATTCACAATATAAGAAAGGCATGTATGTACTGAATTTCAAAATGTAATACAATTCATAATCTTTAATGTTTTATCCAGGGTATTCTTAAATAAAATTGGATTGGATTTTTTTTTTCCTGCAAAGGTATGGCAGTGAAAAATACAATGATACAGTGACTCCTGGTAGGTTTGGTGCCTTTGCCTTGATTTGCTAAAAGTCCCAGCCTTTTTTGCCACGAATCTATTTTCACCATTAGTTTGATTTTACAGACTTCCTGAAAAAGTCTCAGAGACTCCTAGGGGTCTGCAGAAAACACTTTGAAAACTGCTAATCTATTCTAATTATTCTAATAATTATTCTAAAGAAAAATCTACATAACCAATACCTACAAAATAATTTCATCAATCCATAAATATCCAAGAACTGTTCATTTATATACTCATGGTGCTACAGAAGCATGTGAGAGAGACAATTAACCCAGAATGAGGGATGGGGCAATCAAAAGTTTATCAAGTAATCACCCCTGAGATGAGCCCCGTAGGATAAATAAGAGGAAGCCAAGGAAAAACTTCTTGGTGAAGGGGTGGAGGTGCTTGGGAAGGGCATTCAAAGTAGAGAAAACCATATTGTCAAACACTTTGACTGAATATAATATCATATATTAATCAAGATTGGCTAGGTTTTATTGTGGTTCCAGATGCTTAAATCTCTGTAGCTTAGCACACCAAAATTTACTTCTACCTCATAGGCTATTGCCAGTAGGACGACTCTCCAAGGTAGCTGGATAAGCAGTGCAGGTTGCTTTTATCTTGTGGCTCTGCCATGTAAGCATTTGCCTTCACAATTTCTGTCGCAGAGCAGGAGAATGCTGCTAATAGACCCACTAACAGAATGAAAACATATCCACTAATGCTCCTAGATCATTTGCCAAAACTTGTCAAAGAGCCCCTTTTAACTTTAAGGAGGCTGAGAAACATGAGAGAGGACATGTATATTTGGAGACACAGAAGTTTCTCTGGCCTAACTTAATTTGTCGAAAATGACTGCTGGCGTTAATTTCTACTGTAGCAAAGAACAAATAGTTTTCCCAGAGTAAACAGTAGAGGGCGCTGGGAACAAACCAGAATGATGACTAGTAGGCAACACTGCAGTTCCAGATCAAAGAGGAGTGTAAGTAGAGCCTGGGAGTTTCTGACAAGCAGAGATTCTTTTTGGTATAATGATCAAAAGCTCTGTGCTAGCATTGGAGAGCTTTTATCTTTAATTGTGGAGAAAAGGGAAAAGGAAACAAGTACAATGTTGGGATGAAAATTCTTTAAAATTGTGCAGATTTATATGTCATAATGCAAAGAAAAAAGTTACATAAAACTGCTCTGTAATTTCTCTCTAATATATAAAACACTAGTTGAGAAAAAAACTAGAAAAATACAGGACAACAGAGTGTCACTTTTTTTTAACAGAGTTTATTCTAGTGATATTATGAATGATTTCTAGAGTCTATCTAATATTTTCCATAATGAGCATAGTTACTTTATAACCAAAAGGAAAAAAATTCATTAAACTTTGTTCAAAGAAATTTCCATTTAAATGATATATTTTCAACAAACCATTAGTCATTAAATATTGATGAGATATTTATGAATATGGTGAACATATTTTTCTAGGCTAAATTGGGACATTTGGCTTCATATACAGTCTAGTAACTGAATTGAAAATTTTGTATCAAATAGTCCTGGAAAATCATATGGTTGCATAGTCACAAATAACTGAAATCCTACAATTATGTTTGTTTGAGCTCAAATGGAACATAATTGTATATGATAAATTTATCATTTATTTTTGCTTTTCATAAATGTGTTAATGAAATTTATGTTAACCTAGTTTTTATAAACTGAATTGCATTTTAAATTACCAAAATGACTTGGAATTTAAATACATCCACTATTTGGAGTTATTTTTCTAAGTAAAATATATACGTACGTATATATTTGCTTAAAGGATAAAAAGCCTTTAATTACTGTCTCTGACATCTGAACATCTATTTTTTTCTTTTGTGCAAGAACACACCTATGTTCTATCACTTTTCCCAGCAGAAGATGCTATAACCCAAGTATTAGGCTTCACATATTCCCTGTAAATGTCAAACCTTTTGCTAACTTGAGAACGCTCATAAATGAGCAAAGTGCAATCCCAGCAGGAGGCAGAAGAATAGACAAAGTGAAAACTTACCCCCCATCCCTACTTCTGGCAAATAAAAGATATGAACTGATATTCCATTTAAGAAAAATTCATTCTTGCAAATGACAGTATCAATTTCCATGATAAATAAAGATGTATTTAAGTAATAGAAAGTACTAGTGCACAACAAATGCAAATGCAGGATAAATATAGTAACTACCAGATTTACATCACTACACTCTGTTTTGTACCTCCAGCTGCCTACCTGACCACTCCAAATAATGCAAGGCCTCCAAAACTTAATATGCCACCCATATTATCACTTGACTTACATATGTGTTCCTCTTTATATGTTCACTCATTTATATAATGGCATTACTGTTCTTAAAAATTCATTATCACCTTTAATTTCTCCTTTTCTACCATCTTTCCCCAAGTCCTAACTCCTGATTGTTTCTTAACTAGTCTTGCAAGTCTTTGATGATTTACTAATACATGAAGCACAACTTTTTATCTTTTTTTTTTTTTTTTGAGATGGAGTCTTGCTCTGTCACCCAGGCTGGAGTGCAATGGACTGATCTTGGCTCACTGAAACTTCTGCCTCCTGAGTTCAGGTGATTCTCCTGCCTCAGCCTCCCAAGTAGCTGGGATTACAGGTGCCCACGACCATGCCCAGCTAAGAAGCATAACTTTTAAAATTTGATTTTTGAGCTGTTTGTAATCTAACTGGTATCTAAATTCTCAGTCCTACCTATGGGTTCTTCCCTTTAGCAACACAACATGCCAATCAAAACTCTAATTTCCTTCAGAACCAAGCTCAAATTTCATGTAAAAAAAGACTTCTTGGTAAAAATTATTCTCTCTTCTGCCATTCTCTGACAGCATAGCAATTGTATTTTTGTCAGAACACTGTTTTAGTCTGTTTTCACACTGTTGATAAAGACATACCCAAGACTGGGCCGTTTACAAAACAAAGAGGTTTAACTGGACTTAAAAGTTCCACATGGCTAGGGAAGCCTCACAGTCATGGTGGAAGGCAAGGAGGAACAAGTCACGTCTTACATGGATGGCAGCAGGCAAAGAGAGCTTATGAGGGGAAACTCCCCTTTTTAAAACCATCAGATCCCATGAAACTCATTTACTATCATGACAACAGCACAGGAAAGACCTGCCCCTATGATTCAATTATCTCCTACTGGGTCCCTCCCATAATACGTGGGAATTCAAGATGAGATCTGGGTGGGGACATAGCCAAACCATATCATTCCATGCCGACCCCTCACAAATCTCATGTCCTCACATTTTAAAACCAATCATGCCTTCCCAACAGTCCCCCAAAGACTTAACTCATTTCAGCACTAACTCAAACATCCATAGTCCAAAGTCTCATCTGAGACAAAGCAAGTCCCTTCTGCCTATGAGCCTGGACATCTTCTGCCTGGATATCCAGGCATTTTCATATGTCCTCTGAAATCTTGGTGGAGATTCCTGAACCCCAGTCATTGACTTCTGTGTACTTGCGAGCTCAACACCATGGAAGCTGCCAAAGCTTGAGGCTTGCACCCTCTGAAGCCACAGCTGAGCTCTACATTGGCCTCTTTCAGCCACAGCTAGAGTGGCTGGGACACAGGGCACCAAGTCCCTAGGTTGCACACAGCATGGGGACCCTGGGCCTGGCCCACAAAACCACCTTTTTCTCCTAGGCCTCTGAGCCTGTGATGAGAGAGGCTGCTGAGAAGACCTCTAACATTCCCTAGAGACATTTTTCCCATTGTCTTGAAGATTAACATTTGGCTCTTCATTACTTATGCAAATTTTTACAGCTGGCTTGAATTTCTCCTCAGAAGATGGGATTTTCTTTTCTGTCACATTGTCAGGCTGAAAATTTTCTGAACTTTTATGCTCTGCTCCTCTTATAAAACTGGATGTACTTAACAGCACTCAGGTCACATCTTGAATGCTTTGCTGCTTGGAAATTTCTTCCACCAGATACCCTAAATCATCTCTCTCAAGTTCAAAGGTTTTTTTTGTTTTTTTTTTTGAGATGGAGTTTCACTCTTGTTGCCCGGGCTAGAGTGCGATGGCTCAATCTTGGCTCACTGCAACTTCCGCCTTCTGGGTTCAAGTGTATCTCCTACCTCAGCATCCCTAGTAGCTGGGATTACAGGCACCCACCACAATGCCTGGCTAATTTTTTGTATTCCTAGTAGAGATAGGGTTTCACCATGTTGGCCAGGTTGGTCTTGAACTCCTGACCTTAGGTGATCCATCCACCTTGGTCTTTCAAAGTTTTACAAATTTCTAGGGCAGGCACAAGATGCTGCCAGTCTCTTTGCTAAAACCTAACAAGGGCCACCTTTGCTCCAGTTCCCAACAAGTTCCTCATCTCCATCTGAGACCACCTCAGCCTGGATTTCATTGTCCATATCATCATCATTTTGCTCAAAGTCACTCAACAAGTCTTTAGGGAGTCTCACACTTTTCCACATTTTTCTGTCTTCTTCTGAGCCCTCCAAATTGTTCCAACTTCTGCCTGTTACTCAGTTCCAAAGTCACTTCCACATTTTTGGGTGTCTTTTCAACAACACCTCACTCTACTGGTACCAATTTACTGTACTAGTCCATTTTCATGCTGCTGATAAAGACATGCCCTACACTAGGTAGTTTACAAAATAAAGAGGTTTATTTGGACTTAAAGTTCCATGCGGTGGGGGAAGCCTCACAATCATCATGGAAGGCAAGGAGGAGCAAGTCACATCTTACATGAATGGCAGCAGACAAAGAGAGTTTGTGCAGGGAAACTCCCCTTTTTAAAACCATCAGATCTCGTGAGACTTATTTGCTATCATGAGAACAGCACAGGAAAGATCTGCCCCTGTGATTCAGTTACCTCCTACCAGGTCCCTCCCGCAACACATGGAAATTCCAGATCAGATTTGGGTTGTGACACAGCCAAACCATATCAAACACTAATTGGAGTCTGTTTAAAATGATGTGGCGATGTCTCTTTTCTCTTTGCCATTTTTATAAAATTATGAGACAGCCTACCAAACGTAGTAGAAGCTTAATATGCTTAATCAAGTGACTCACTGGTAGTACCATGATTCAGTTACCTCCAACTGGTTCCCTCCACGACACATGAAAATTCCAGATGAGACACCCAAACCATGTCAGATACTAATCAGAGTCTGTTTCGAATAATGTGTCCATGTCTCTTTTCTCTATGCCATTTTTATAAAGTTATGAGAAAAACAGCCTACTGAACACAGTAGAAGCTTAATATGCCAAATCAAGTAGTACATTGATAGTACAAGTGGAGGATTTTTATGCCTGTGTACTTGTTCATTTGAGATATGCACTGCTTACATCCACTTCCTCATGAGAACTTCACTGGAAGAGCTCAGGTTTATATTTTTAAAATTTTAAAAGATTTATACAAACCTTAAGGTTTTGTCCAGTGATAGGCTACAGAAAAGGTATTGTCTTATAATAATATTTTCCAGGTTAAGATTTGTTAAGAAACAATAAAACATATGAATGAGTGAAATCTTTCTTAGTAAACTCTAATAAAAAGCAGTTTTCAAAAATTTTATTGTTTAAAGAATTTTTCTGGATTTCAAAAATAAAGATTTTCAGATTATCTCTTGTATAAAAGTAAAATTGAAGGAATTTTTTAAAAAAGCCCTTCACTCTAAAAGTAGCTTTTTCTACTTGGTTCTGTCATACTTTATTTAATTAAATATTAGCTCTGGACAAATAAAATACTTTTCTGGGACATCTCATCTGAAGGACTCCTGAGTTTTATAGCACAGAGGAAAATATTAACTGAAATACTGACATGAGGATTAATTACAAAGACGCATTAGTGCTTGTATGTAATATAGTCTTGTAAACAATTCAAAAATACTACCAGGTCATAAAAATTCTACTTAATTGTTTTGCAAGTATATTCCCTTATATTTATGAACACCTCCAGGCCACTTATAAGTCACCCACGTCTTCTTTTTATGCAACCTCTCTGCAAAAGCATAGATATCTGAATCGTAGATTTCTGCATTTGAAGTCACTAAATCCAATTTCTTACCCAGTTGAGATAATCACTTTTTCTTTGCTTGAGCACCACTGAGAACAAGTATCTTCTTACTTTTGAGGCTGTTCATTTGATTTTGGCTAATAAAAAATATTGAAATGAACCAGTATATATATAGCTCTTATTTGTATGATTTTTAGTGAAATTTCCTAATGTGGTTTTCACTTTATCATCAATTCTGATAATAAACATTCTAAGGTGAGATCATACCAAGCTAGAATAGTTGTCCTAGACTGGTTGAGGAAGGCACACTAGAATAATAATTTAAAATGTGAGCATCACGGGCATAGAAAGACAAGTATCACTGGTTCTCTCATGTGTGGGAGCTGAAAAAGTAGATCTCATGAAGATAAAGTAGATTTGTGTTTACCAGAGTCCGGGAAGGGTAAAGTGGAGGGGAGAGATGAAGAGAGGTTGATTAGTGAGGACAGATAATACACTGATAAAATAATTTTTTTGAAAAAATCAATTTTCCATCAAAAAGTAAAGAAAAAATGTGGGCATTGGAATTCTGTCCCTGACATATATGAACTTAAGTCTTTTAAACTCCCCAAGTCTCCATGTCCTTATCTACAAAATGGGAATCACAATAGTTTCTACCTATATTTGTACATAAATACAATAAAGCATTTTGCATAGTGCCTAGCACACAGTAAATTTTTTTAAAAAGCAGTGATCCATTGTTACAGAAGCTAGGCCTTGATGGCAGAGAAAATTTGAATTGGTAGGCAGTTGAGAAAAGGCTGGCATTTTAGGTGAGGGGAATAATAGTCAAAGGGCTGAGCATGGCACAAGTGGGAGCACTAGAAAACAAATGCACATTAAAGAGAAATAGGGATAAGATCAGGCACATGGGATGGATCTAAAGGAATAATTCCCTAGGGGCAGGAGTGGGTTGTGGAGTTATCACAAGAAATCCTCAAATCCATTAGTGCACCAACCCATGCCTTAAACCAAATGTATATTACATGACACTTCCAAATATGAATAGATGTTGCAATTCTTAAAATACAAATTCATTTAAAAGAGCCAATGAATTAATAGATATTTTGATTTTTTTTTTTCTTTGAGATAGAATCTCACTCTGTCGCCCAGGCTGGAGTTCAGTGGCACGATCTCAGCTCACTGCAAGCTCTGTCTCCCAAACTCAAATGATCCTCCCACCTAAGCCTCCCAAGTAGCTGGGACTACAGGTGCACACCACCATGCCTGGATAATTTTTGCATTTTCTGTAGACATGAGGACTCACTGTGTTGTCCAGGCTTGTCTCAAACTCCTGGGCTCAAAGGATCTGCCCATTTCAGCCTCCCAAAGTGCCGGGATTATAGACGTGCGCCACCATGCCCTGCGATATTTTGATTTTTATCAGTGAACGCTCTTCTTCAGGTCTCTACTTGAATCTTCTATGTTCAGAGAGGTTTTCTCTGGCTTTACTACCTAATGTAGTCCCTAAGTCCTTTTCACTCTCCAGTCCCTTATTCTGTTTCAGTTCCCTTCACAGCACCAAATGTAACCCCACATTATATTATGTATCTATTTGTTTACTACCTGTCTTTTCTCTTTGAATATAAACTACTGTGAAGGCAAGGACTTTGTTATATCACCATCACCACTCCAGCATCTAGACCACTGCCTACACATGGTGCACCTTCAGTAAACATTTGCTGAATAAACAGATTCACAAAATAAGAGTTTCAAGTGCATACCACAAGGCAAATTAATTATGTTATATGCAGCCCTTTTCATCTTCTCAGTAAAGAATTCAAATTAAAATAGCATCAGAAGACTCTTTTTTTCTTCTTGATAGTCATCATTGAGTCTTTGCTTGAAATGAGAACTTCTTATTAATAAACGAGATGCCATAGAATTGGCCCAATTACAATGAGATATCTAAGAGGGAAATGAAAGTCTTTTTTCTAAAAGGCTGAAACTTAAACACATTAAAGAACTTTGGTTTTGAGATAAAAGTACAATACATAGGTATTCATTTTATTGCTCAAATGATAAGACATTAATCAAAGCTTCCTGTAACCCCAATCAGGTTAAACCTCTAGCATATTATTTTAAATTAGGTAGTGCGTGTTGCTACTTGGATGCCTGCTCATCCACTACCAATACATTTTGAACTTGTACAACCTCAACCTCCACAAAGAACACGTCATGAGATTACTTAATGTGTAATAGAAACAAAATTTGTTTCATATGTTCATCAATTAGGTCATCAAAGGATATATGTAACATTTGATAAGACATTAATGTGACCTAAGGTATTCACTACGTAGTGTTATGTCAGAAGACATCTCTATTTTTACTGTAAGTGTCACATTATAATGTTTATTGTGTTCCTTTCCCTTTATTCTGACATATGCAGAACCAATTCAATTAGATTGCCACTGATTGTAGGGCAAATGTTCATAGCCCAAAAATTAGATACAGCTGTTTTCCCTTCATTCTCTTCCATTGAGAGGAGTGGAAATAGTGGTCATATTGTGTTCTTTTGTTCCCCCAAATCTGGCTGCAATTCTTTAACCACAATACATTAGCGTGTTTGCTCTGAATGTTTGGTAAAGAATGCATACTATGCATCAATATAAATCCCAATAGTATGCAAGCAAACAATTACATATGGGATAACCTGTTTATATATTCTGCTATTGCTACATCAAAGTTATTTCTGACATGTCTGTCTCTAAAAATTCCTAAGCATCACCTCTTGCAATCAAGATATTTTCAGTGCTAGCGATTTGAATAGTTGCATGTGTAACTCCCTTCCACCCACCATGCCATCTGTTACTTACAAAGTATAGAAGTTGGAGTCAGGAAATTTGGCACAAGTTCTCCAAGTGGGGCAACCTCCTCTACTTTCTTGGAACCTACTAAATGGGGTTCTCTCTTCTGTTCCTCTTTTGTCTCTTAATCAAATAACTATAAATAACTCCCTAAATGGTTTTATTCACTGTTGAATAATGGTAGTGATCTTAGAATGGCAAACTGTTTTTAGTCTGGATTTTTAAAGAAAATAGAGCCCAAGGCAAAAAACTTACTTTATGGAATATGCAATTCTAGGGAAGAAGCACTGAGGGAAAGGGATCAATAGAGAAAGAAGGTATGGAAAGCAAATGTAAGGGATACACTACCAGTTGGGCTAGAGTTTTATATCAAGCTAGTGGGATATCTTTGGAGAGTTACTTTTATAGCAAGCTAGTGCGATATCTTTAGAGAGCTACTGTGTTTCTGAATGATTTGTCTAGGGAGAGGAAGGGAGAATTCACCTTCTTGTGTCTGCCATTAGAAAAAATTCATCCCCTGACACATCAACTGTGACACTCTTTTAGGTTGTACCACCTGGAGGCTAGATCACAAAATGGCCGTGATAACATCCACAGTGGCAGCCACACTGCATGGAGCAAGCTAACGAGTGGAAGCAAGTCAGTGACACTTGCCATTGTCCATGTATAATTTGCAACCTCACGAACACAGCTGGGCAAATCAGTGCACGTCCACAGTGTCTCAGAGGTAATGGAAAAACCCGACGGGGGAAGCAGGAAATGCAGAGCAAAGAGTGAGGCAATATACTGTCAAATTTTGTTTGAGAACCCCAGGAGGGACTGGGAACAGATACCTCAATGGAGCTGGCTGGCCAAGCAGATGTAGTACCATGAAAACATGACCCCAATGTGAACGCATCAACAAACTTTCCTGCAACAAAGTCTGAAAGCCCTTTTCTATGGTGTACCCTAATGTGGTAAATACCAGACAATCTTCTGGAGTATAATCAGGAGCATTCTAAAGAAAGCTACAGTCTAGAATCCAAGTGATTCCCAAACTAGGTTTAGCCAGTAATGCAATAGAGCTGAAAGAGTGAGGTGATGATAACGGATTGTTGTGAAAAAGAACTATTTCTGGAAATTGAGCTTATAAAAGATGCATGAGAATGACTCATCATTCTTAATTCTGACCTGTTTAAAATAAGTTTTTTAGTTTAAAATAAGCTCTTTAGAGGTATCCAACCATTTTACAGTATTCAACAAAGTGAGGAAATTTTGACGAAGCAAATAAATAGTACCTGCCTGTACTATGATAAATATGAGGCACTGTGAGGTAATAAAAACAACTTGGAAGTAATAAAAATTAGATTTCAAACTAAATCTTGTTACTCGTATTGTGATCTGAGAAGTTTATTCAACCTCCCTGATCTCAGTTTGCTCTCAGTTTAATGGGAATAAACTATGTACTTCACAGCATTTGTAAAAATTAAGGAAATGAAGTATTGAAAGGTGCCGATTGCAACAATAGGAAATCAGCAAATTTAATTAAATCAGAAACTACTCTTAAATCATACTTCTTCACTCATTTTTTCTCATATATTTAATATCACATGCAAATATGTATGCAGGTCTCTTCCATCAGCTATGTAACACCAATCAGTTAGTATAAAGTGATTTTGTATGAAATAGTTAAAAATTCAATTTAGGTGTTAAAATATTCTATGAAGAATGTTTTAACATTGTATTGGATTAAAATCTAATGCTTCTTGATAATCAGTAACTGGGTACTAACTGTAGCTCATTAACAATATTTAGCATTTATTAAGCACTTTCCTATGTCGTGGTGAGCTAAGTATAACACTGATGATCTTATTTATTATTCTTTTAAAGGGACAGGTTCTTGTTATGTTACCCAGGCTAGACTCAAACTCCTGGGCTCAAGAATCCTATCACCTCAGCCTTCCAAGAGGCTGAGACTACAGGCATACATCTCTACACCTGACTGGGGGCTAAGTAATAATTTTCAGGTAGTAGTGAAAAATGAAAATGCAATGCTCCTTAAGCTTTTAACTTTAAAAATGTTTTATCACTTATAAAATATAATAGGGATGAAAATGGTATGTAAGTAACAATATAAACCAATAAACTGCAAAAATACAATTTTTGGTGTTCTAATTTTAGATCATAAAAGAAATACTTTACAATGTGAAATCTTGATTTCTCATAAATTTTTTTTCCTGCTTTTCTGGAAACTCAATTGTTAGGTTATCAAAATTTATACTTTTAAACTTCAGTTGATATAATTTTATTCCAATGGCCTCTTTCTGTGCCAGGATCTCATATAGGATACTACATTATATTTAGCCATCATGTCACCTTAGGATCCTTTTAGCTATAATAGTTTCTCAGATTTTCTTTGTTTTTGATGATCTTAACAGTTTTGAGAAGTAACTGGTCAAGTATTTTATGGAATGCTCCTCAATTAGGATTTCTCTTATGTTATTACATAATTAGATGGCGGCTATGGGTTTTGGGAGAAGATTGCAAAGGTAAAGTTCCATTTTAATTATATCATATCAGTTGTTTATGATGTCAGTATAACTTATCTCTGTTGATATTACTTTGATCATCTGGCTGAGGCAGTGTTTGTCAGGATTCTCAACCATAAAGTTACACTTCCCCACTTTCCATTTGTACTGTTTGGAAGGAAATCACCATTTAATAGATAACATGTAAGAAGTGGGGAGTTATGACCCACCTCATTTTTAAGGGTGGAATATCTACATAAATTATTTGGAATTTTTCTGCATAGGGTGTTTGTCTTTTCTCTCTCATTTATTTATTTATTCAGTCAATCATATATTTGTACCACTGTGGACTCTTGGATACTTAAAGTTTGGATTAAAATCTAATACTACTTTACTAATTTTATTGATCAAATTGTTCCAGATTTGACCATGACAACAATCTATGTCTATATTAAGCTGAGTTTGTACTGATGAGTACAATGAGTTCATACTGATGTTTCCAAGTCTCATCCATTGATTACAGAAAGGTTGGCTACTTTTTCAAAATGTATTTTATTTTATTGTTGTGTGTGTGTTCCAATTCCATTATTTTATTTTATTGTTTAACTTTTAGTTTCAGGGGTATATGTGCACGTTTCTTTGTGTGTGTGTGTGTGTGTGTATGTGTATGTGTGTGTGACCCTGTCTTGCTCTGTCACCCAGGCTATAGTGCAGTGGTGCAATCTCGGCTCACTGTAACCTCCACCTCCTGGGTTCAAGTGATTCTCCTGCCTCAGCCTCTTGAGTAGCTGGGACTACAGGCTCACACCACCACATCTGGCTAATTTTTGTAGTTTTAGTAGAGATGGGGTTTCACCATGTTGGCCAGGATGATCTCAATCTCCTGATCCACCCGCCTTGGCCTCCCAAAGTGCTGAGATTACAGGCATGAGCCACTGCACCCAGTGGCAAGTTCCTTATATATATAAAGTGCATGTTGTAGGGGTTTGGTTTACAGATTATTTCCTCACCTAGATGATAAGCATAGTACCTGATAGGTAGTTTTTGATCCTCCTCTTCCTCCCACCCTGCATCTTCAAATAGGCCCCAGTGTCTATTGTTCCTTTTTTTGTGTCCATGTGGACTCAATATTTAGCTTCCATTTACAAGTGAGAACATGTGATATTTGGTTTTCTGTACCTGTGTTAGTTTTCTTAAGATAATGGCCTCCAGCTGTATACATTTTGCTGCAAAAGACATGATCTAGTTCTTTTTTACAGCTGTATAGTATTCCATGGTATATATGTTCCACATTTTCTGTATCCAGTCTACCATTGATAGGCATCTACATTGATTTCATTTCTTTGCTATTGTGAGTAGTGCTGAGATGAACATGCAAGTACATGTGTCTTTCTGGTAGAATAATTTATATTCTTTTGGGTATATACCCAATACTGGGATTGCTGGATTGAATGGTAATTCTAAATTCTTTGAGAAATTACAAAATTGCTTTCCACAATGGCTGAATTAACTTACATTCCCACTAGCAGTGTATAAATGTTTCTTTTCTCCACAACCTTGCCAATATCTGTTATTTTTTGACTTAAAAAAAAAGTCATTCTGATTGATATGAGCTGGTATCCCATTGTGGTTTTGATTTGCATTTCTCTAATGATTAGTGATGTTGAGTGTTTTTTCATGTGCTTGCTGGTCACATGTATGTCTTTTGAAAAGTGTCTGTTCATGTACTTTGCTCACTTTTTTAATGGTGTTGCTTGTAAATTTGTTTAAGTTCCTTAGAGACTCTGGATATAAGATCTTTTTCAGATGCATAGATTACAAATATTTTCTCCTATTCTGTGGGTTGTCTGTTTACTCTGTTGGTAGTATCTTTTGCTGTGCAGAAACTCTTTAGTTTAATTTTGTCCCATTTGTCAATTTTTGTTATTGTTGCAGTTGCTTTTGGCATCTTTGTCATAAAATATGTCATGTCCATGGCCTATGTCCAGAGGGTATTTCCTAGGTTTTCTTCAAGGATTTTCATAGTTTCAGGTTTTACATTTAAGTCTTTAATCCATCTCAAGTAAATTTGTGTATCTAGTATAAGAAAGAGGTCCAGTTTCAATCTTCTGGATATGACTGGCCAGTTATTTCAGCTCCATTTATTGAGTAGCAGGTCTTTTCCTTATTACTTGTTTTTGTTGACTTTGGTGATTATCAGATGGTTGTAGGTGTGCTGCTTTATTTCGGGGCTTTGCATTCTATCCTACTGGTCTATGTGTCTGTTTTTGTACCAGTACCCTGTTGTTTTGGTTACTGTTGCCTTGTAGTAGGTACTGTTTTCTCAGTTTCCTTGGGTTAAGAGGACACCCTAGCTTTTTGAGTTGCTAGCATTCCAGTGCTGGTTCTTTCTCATCTGTGTGGGATGATATTCCATCAGTCTTTGAAGTTGATTTCCTTGGATTTTTTTTTTTTTTTCTTTTAACTTCTTTCATGCCCTTAGGGGTTTGGTTATGTTATAAGGTGGGCTCTATAGACTGTCTTTGATTTCTGGAAGATTTCAGGGTGCCAAGTGTTTGGCTCAGCACTCTTGCGCTGCATATTCTAACTTTGCAGCTCTGGTGCCTAGTCCCTGGCTTTATTCTCTGGCTCTTCAATATTTGGAAACTGCTGTGCTGGAGTGGCTGAGGTGTTTCTGGGCCGCTAGCCACAACACTCTGATAGGAAGTGCTGGCCAAAGTGCTTCTCCTGGCAGTGGCAGTGAAATCCATGCTCGCTCATGTGTGCCAGTAGCCACAGTATTGCAGCAGGGTGCACGTGCATTAGCTGGGATAGGGTGCTGGAGGTAGGTAGCCTTTGCCTTAGATTTCACAGGCTCTCTATAATGGCAGAATATTTTGATGTTGTATTTTGGGCGGTGATCCAATAGATGGCGCTTGAGAATGTTAGCCAGCGGATAGATGGCTAACACTGTCAAGTGCCACCTAGTGGATAGCTCTTTTTTATTTTGACTCAGTTGGCAGCAGTGTTCTGTGATGAGGGGCTATGATCCCTCACCTAATTCACCCCGGGTCAGAATTTAAATATAACTTTTACTACAACTAATACTGGAGCTAAGTGTGTTTTATATTATCTGACAACACTGGAAGAAATTATTGATAAAGCATTTTGAAACTTAAGTTTTAGTACATCTACAGCTGATGATTCTTACAGAAAAAGATTTCTAAAAACATTTAACTCCTCATACAAATCAGTTTTTTGTAAGTCTGAATTCAATTTTACATATATATTTATACAATGGCATTTTAATGTTCTTTCTATTTCCTGAAACTTATGGAAATAGTATAATTGAAAGAGGCCTCATGATTTGTACATAATTTAAAGTACCTGTACAAGAAAAAAATTAAATTTAAAATTATTTCTCCTTAATAATTGGTTCATCCAAAGCCTCATATGAAAATAGTGTTCTTTTCCATTAAATGTAATCATGGCGGAGGATGCTAAGATGGCCAACTAGAAGTAGTTAGGAAGAACTTCTCCAACCTAAACAGACCAAAATATTGAGTAAGCTGGAATAATCTGAAAAAACCATCTGGGAGAATACACTGAGAGAAGTTAGAGAGTTGACCAAGATGCCAGACTGAAGGAAGAAGAAGCTGAGAACCCCTCATGGGGTTGTCAAGCACTAGGACATGTTCCAGGCCCTGAACAGTTCCAAAGAAAGGGGTGCCTTCTGCCTCTGGTGCTCCCCATAATCCCCTATGGAGTGCTGTTCTCAGCTGTCTGAGAGCACCTCAGCCTTTCCAGCCCAGCCAAGGCTTGACCTCAAGGGACCAGAGGACAAAGGTCACAGATCGAGTCCCAGTCCCCCAGGATTAGAATACACAGCCCATGAGGGCAGAACTGAGCCTTGCCCTTAAAAGCATCCAGAAATGAAGATATTCAACTATATCCAAGGGCAATAGAGATTATAAAAACAAAAAGCCCCATCCAGAGGACAACAACTTCAGAGGAGAAAGGAACTTCAGCCCCCACAGAGGAGAAAGAAACAGCACAAGAACTCTGGTGCCTCTAAAATCCGGAATGATCACAATGGCTCCCTAGCAATGAATCCTAACCAGATTGAAATGGCTGACATAGAATTCAGAATCAGGATGGCAAGGAAGCTCACTGAGATACAAGAGAAGGTTGAAATTCAATCCAAAGAAAACATTAAAATGATCCAGGAGTTGAAAGACCACATAACCATTTTAAGAAAGAACCCAGCTGAACTTTTGGAAGTGAAAACTGCACTACAGGAATTTCAGAATACAGTTGGTATCATTAACAACAGAATAGACCAAGCTATAATAGAGAAGATCTCAGAACTTAAAGACCATCACTTTAAAGCAACATGGAGAGGCAAAAACAAGAGAAAATATTTTTTAGAAATGAACAAAACCTCTGAGAAATATTGGATTTTATAAAGAGACCAAATCCATGAATCATTGACATTCCAGAAAGAGGAGAGAGAACAAGCAACTTAGAAAACATATTGGAGCATACAATCCATGAAAATTTTCCCTGTCTCACTAGGGAGGTCAACATACAAATTCAAGAAATACAGAGAACTCCTGTGAGATACTAATGCAAGATGACAATCCCCGCGACACATAGTCATTATACTCTTTGAGGTCAACATGAAAGAAAAAAATATGAAAGGCAACTAGAGAGAAGGATTAGGTCACTTGAAAAGGGAATGTTATTGGGCTTAACAGTAGACCTTTTAGCAGAAACCATACAACCCAGAAGAGATTGGGGACCTATCTTCATTATCCTTTAGTAGAAGAAATTCCAACTAAGAATTTCATACCCTGCTGAACTAAACTTCAGAAGCAAAGGAGAAATGAAATCTTTTTCAGACAAAGGCTTAGGGAATTTCTTACTAGGTCTGTAAAGTCTGTCTTACAAAAGTGCCTACAGAGAACACTAAACATGGAAATTCAAGAATGATACCTGCCACCACAAAAGCACACTTAAGCACATATCCCATAGACATTATAAAGCAACTATACAATCAAATCTACATAACAATAGGCTAATAGTGAAATGAAAATATGGACTCTGAATGTAAATAGGCTAAATGCCCTACTTAAAAGGCATAGAGTGGCAAGTTAGATTAAGAAGGAAAACCCAACTGTCTGCTGTCTTCAATAGAGCCACCTTAAGAGTAATGACATCCATAAGCTCAAAACAAAGAGCTAGAGAAAGATCTATTCAGCCAAATGGATAACAAAAAACAGCAGAAGTTGTTATGCTTATACCAATTCAAAGAGACTTTAAACTATAATGATCAAAAAGGACAAGGAAGGGTGTTACATGATGATAATGGCTCAATATAGCAAGAAGACTTAACTATTTTAAATAGATGCATACCCAACATTGGAGCATGTGGATTAATAAAAACTTGGTTTATTAATTAATCAAGATTCATTGAATCCCAATTTTATTCCATTCAGCTCTGATGGAATTAACTTATTAATTAACTTATTAATTCCATCAGAACTGAATGGAATGAAATTGGGAAGCAAAAATCATACAAAAGATGAATGAAGCCAAAAGTTTATTGTTCAAAAGATTAAACAAGATTGATATTGCTAGCTAGATTAGTAAAAAAAAAAAAAAAAGAGAGAGAGAGAGAGAGAGAGGGAGATATGTTATATCACCTTTGTAACTAGAAATTACAAAAGTGATGTGACAACCAACCCCACAGAAATACAAAAAATTCTGAGAGACTATGGTGAACACCTCTATGCACACAAACTAGAAAACCTAGAATAAATGGATAAATTCCTGGAAACATAAGCCTCTGAAGATTGAACCAGGAGGAAATTAAAATCTTGAGCACACTGACAACAAATTCTGAAATAGACTTGGTAATAGAAAGCCTACCAAATAAAAAAAGCCCTGGACCAGGTGGATTCATAACCAAATTCTACCAGATGTATAAAGAAGATCTTGTCTCATTCCTACTGAAATTATTTCAAAAATCTAGGAGGAGGAACTCCTCCCTAACTCATTCTACAAAGTCAGTATCATTCTGACACCAAAGCGTAGCAGAGACACAATGAGACAGGATAACTTTAGGCCAATATCTCTGAGAATATAGCAGCAAAAATCAAGAAAAAAATCATCAAGAAATTACCAGGAAACTGAATCTAGCAACACATCAAAAAGTTAATTCACTATATTGAGATGGACTTTATTTCTGCAATGGAAGATTGGTTTAACATAGGCAAATCAATAAATTTCATTCACTACATAAGCAGAATTAACAATAAAATCACGTGATTATCCAATAGACACAGAAAAGGTTTCTGACAAAATTCAATATCCCTTCTTGTTAAAAATCCTCAACAAATTAGGCATCAAAGCTACCTCAAAGTAAGCCATCTATGACAAACTGACTACCAACACCATATTGAATGGGTAAGAACTGGAAGCAAGTAAAAATGTTCTTCAAAGTCAACAAGAACAAAGACACAATGTACCAGAATCTATAGACACATGTAAAGCAGTATTTAGAGGGAATTTATAGCAATAAATGCCCACATGAGAAACAAGGAAAGATCTAAAATCGACACCCTATCATCAAAATTGAAAGAGCTAGAGGAGCAAGATCAAAAACACTCAAAAGCAAGCAGAAAACAAGAAATAACTAAGATTAGAGCAGAACTGAAGGAGATAGAGACACAAAAAACTCTTCAAAAGATCAATAAATCCAGGAGCTGGTTTTTTGAAAAGGTCAACAAAATAGACTGCTAGCTAGACTAATAAAAAAGAAAAGAGAGAAGAATCAAATAGATGCAATAAAAAATGATAAAGAGGAGATCACCACCAATTCCTCAGGAATACAAACTACCATCACAGATTACTACAAACAGCTCTATGCACATAAACCAATAAATCTGAAAGAAATGAACAAATTCCTGGACACTTACATACTCCCAAGACTAAGCCAGGAAGAAGTTGAAACCTTGATTAGACCAATAACAAGGGCTGAAGTCGAGGCAGCAATGAATAGCCTACCAACCAAAAAAAGTCCAGGTCCAGACGGTCACAACCTAATTCTACCAGATGTACAAAGAGAAGTTGGTACCATTCCTGTTGAAACTATTCCAAGCAATGCAAAAGGAGGGACTCCTCGCTAACTCTTTCTGTGAGACCAACATCATCTTGATACCAAAACAGAG